>MU696164.1:0-40460 GCA_026770625.1 Nicotiana glauca | reverse complement strand
TATATATATATATATATATATATATATATATATATATATATATATATATATATATATATATATATATATATATATATATATATATATATGGTAATAGAAATGTCTATTACCTTTATTTTTCTCCTTATTTACTTCTTGCGTTCTGACCCTCTTCCTTTTTTTCTTGTTTTGTTCTGCGATATCAGATGAGTCGATGGAAGGGATGGGAAAAGGAAACAAGAACAGCTGAGTACCAATTTGCTCATGGTAAAATATATAAAGAATAAAATGTTTTCAATTATATTCATTTGATTTCGCCATTTTAGTTTGATACAATGTAAAAAAATATCAGTAATTAAAGCCACACTACTGACATATTCTACATATTAACAGATCCAGAGCGATTTCGCTTTGCCAGAGATACGTCATTTGGAAGAAGACATTTGAGCTTTTGGACTAAAAACCCGGTTCTCCTTTGGATTGTAAGCATATCCGTCTCAAGTAGGCGATTGGACATAAACATTGTGAAATTTCAAAAAAAAAGTGGAAAATTTTTTTTAAGTGAAAATGGTATTTCAAGATTAGAGTTGTGTTTGAACATGAATATAATTTTGGGTTGTTTTTGAAGTTTTGCGAGTGAACTAAGTGAAATTTTTGAAAAACAACTTTTTGGAGTTTTTCAAATTTTCGAAAAAATTTCAAAATGCATCTTCAAGTGAAATTTTGAAATTTTATGAACAAACGTTAATTTCTGGAAAAAAAAAAAAATTCGTATGTCCAAACAGGCTCCAAGTATATTGGCAAATCATTAATTTTTATTCCCTTATTATATATACAAGAACAGAATAATAAAAATAATTACGTCTCAAACTAGTTTAAAAAAATAGCTATATGAATTATCAAATGTTGTATGCCAGCATAGTTCACTAATGATATTGTCTGCTTTGGACTTAGACCTGCACGACTTTAAATACGTCATTAAAGTCTAAGGCTTATTATTTATATACCCATGCATCTCGCTCGTGTTTTGTCGATGTGAGATTTGCTTGGGGTGTCACATGCACTCCCCTTTAAAGACGAGGTTTGCCCATCACCGTTCAAAGTTGTACGCGGAGTGACTCTGATACATTCAAGTATTTTGGCAAATCATTGTGTTTTTTATTCCCTTATTATTATATGTACAAGAACAAGAATAATGAAAATAATTACCTCTCAATTTCAAACTAGTAAAAAAATTAGCTATATGAATTATCAAATGCTAGTTATGACCTTGTAAGATAAAAGAAAATCAAACGTTGATGACACTATATATGTATCTCTATTCTTCCCCTAGTTCTTTTTCTTTCTTTTCTTTGGGTTTTATTATGTAAGTAAATACTTGAATGATTGAAGATAAGGACATTGACCAAAGAAAGTAGTACAACTGATAATTGCTCTTTTCTATGTGTCTGACTTTTGCAAGACGCAGCTTATTTGACTTTAGATATACACGTATTTTTCATCACAAATTGAAAAAAATGATCATGTTATATTTTAATTTTTAGTTTAATGTCTGCCATCCAGATTCCTTTTCCGGGATTTCTTTAACAAAAGATGTAAAATATTAGCTTTTCCTATATAATTTGAAAAAAAGAATCAAAATAATACACTAACCTTTTTTTACTTGTAATTTGCCTTAAATTTGCAGGTTTGTTTCTTTAGACAATTCGTAAGATCTGTACCAAAAGTTGATTATTTGACCCTACGACATGGGTTTATCATGGTAACTTCATTTTCAATTGCATACACATATACACATCAAGATTGAATTCATCAAATTAAATCTTAAATTTGTCTATAAAATATTATATTCAAAGTCGGTTATATGTATATATTTGTTTTATAATAGTTTAATTTTGCTGTGATTTGCAGGCGCATTTGGCACCTCAGAGCCACGTAAAGTTTGATTTCCAAAAGTATATCAAGAGGTCACTAGAAGAAGACTTCAAAGTAGTCGTTGGCATCAGGTTTTTAGCATTTCAATATAGTTCTGATTTTTTTATATTTCTTGAATATATCTTAACCCATAAGTTGACATCTATAGTCAACATGAATTAACATTCAAAATTTTGTGTTTTTGGCAGTCCACCAATTTGGTTCCTTGCTGTGCTGTTCCTACTCTTCAATACTCATGGTAATTAAATACGTACAACTTTAATTGGATTTTTTAATCTTTTTTGTGTAGCTAATTATTTATTACATCTTTACGCTTGATTATACTGTTTCCAAATATTTTAAAAAATTCATTTGGTATACCTTCTAAGTAGTTGAACAATTGTAGTCTTGACTCTTGAAAAAAATCACGGATTAAACTAGTTAATGATATTCTAATTTATTAACACTTACCCCTAATGTGAGTTGACCTGATCGATTTTGCTATATGTCTATAGATTAATGTGTTACAATCCAATGAAATCGTTCATCTAAGTCAAAAGGAATTTAATTAATGATAAGGGCATAGATTATTCTTATGCAATTAATTTTTTTCCAGGTCTTATGCAATTAATTTTGACTAAACCATATTATATCATTGTCATTTGTGGACAGGCTGGTATTCTTATCTGTGGCTACCGTTCATTCCGTTACTTGTAAGTAGTTCCAATCATTTTGTACAGATTTTCCATTTGATTTTGTACCTATTTTATTTCCACACTTTACATCTATCCTTTTCAATTTCTACGTGTGTATTTATTCATTTATTATTTGATTTGGTCAGAAACAAAACTAATATATCCAAAAGGGATGGAAATTTATAAAGTGATAAATAAAAAGTTTAAATTTTATACATAGATAGTAGTAGGGGTGTTCAAACCGAACCGGAAAACCGCACCGAATCGAAAAACCAAACCAAACCAATTAAAAAACCCGACTAGGTTTGGTTTGACTTGATTTGGTATTGAGTAAAAAAACCCGAACCAAACCGTCATATAAATATATAAATTTTATTTACATTTTTAAGACTTTATAGTGAATTTTCTTTAGAAAATATAGAAATATTTGGGATCCTCTCATGTATTAACCTTGAAAGCGTAAATTAGCGAAAAATTATTGTTAGACGACTAAGAAAAAATAACTATCATGTGTTACTAAAAAAATTCTCCCATTAGAATATATTAATAGATCATATATTTGTCATTTTTTCTCTATTTACTAAACATATATTCACTTATCAAAGACTTATCTATAATTTTAATAAAGTAAGATTGAAATAATATTCATGTAGCAAAAAAACCCGAAAAACCGAAAAATCCGACAGAACCGAACCAATCCAAACCGATATAGTTGGTTTTTGGTTCGGTTTTTAGTTTTGATAAAAATCGAACCAACCCGGTCCATGTACACCCCTAGATAGTAGGGGTGTTCATAAAAATTCGAAAAATCGAACCAAACCGAAAAAACGAATCAAACCGACCAAAATAACCAATACTTTTTAGGTTTGGTTTGGTTTTGGTTTTGAATTTTAAAAACTGATCAAAATTGGTTTGGTTTTGATTTTAATAAAAAAATAACCGAAAAAATCCGAACCAAACCGACTATAAAAGTAACTATATATATATATATATATATATATATATAAAGTTTCTAAAATTTTATGGTACATATTAGTCATTTCTATTTTTATTCTAGTTCTTTGCTATTATAATCATCTAATTATTTTGCCTTTACATTCTAGTTTGATTGAATGTTTTCTTTTGCTAAGTACAAGAATTCATTTCATGTTAAAAATAATCAATTTTTAATTGAGTACTTAAATTATTCATCACTGTTTGATTAAATTATCATAAATATATCTTGGTAAATGATAGATTTCTCAAATAGCAATTGCTTTGATAGTATTACGTTGAAATGTAATCGCGGAATATGCGTTTGGTAGTGTATGTCTCATATTTAAAAGAAAAACCGATAAATAACCGAAAAACTGACAAAAACCGAATCGATAAAAAACCGACTTAATTGGTTTGGTTTGCTTCTAATATTTGAAAAACCGACTTACTTGGTTTGGTTTCTTTTTAGGAAAAAATCGACGCAAACCGAACCATAAACACCCCTAATAGATAGTATAAAAAATACTTACTAATCAGTTCATCACTTACAAAATAATTATATGTGAATCTCTCTAGTAAAAATGATAACCAACATGCTTATAATAGATTAAACTAGCTACACAAATAGTATAAAAAATATTTATAAATTTGTGTATATAACTTAGATTCTAAATAATGCAGGTGATATTATTAGTAGGGACGAAGCTACAAGTGATCATAACAAAAATGGGACTAAGAATTCAAGAAAGAGGGGAAGTAGTGAAAGGTGTCCCTGTAGTTCAACCTGGAGATGACCTCTTTTGGTTTAATCGTCCTCGTCTCCTTCTTTATCTCATTAATTTTGTCCTTTTTCAGGTATTTTTTATTTTTTATACTCATTTTAATTTTACAAAAACATTTAATTTGACCTTTGTTAACATTTTATATTTTCTTTGGCTTGTTGCAGAATGCTTTTCAGTTGGCCTTCTTTGCTTGGACTTGGGTAAGCCAACAAGCTAATTCTATGAACATTAATTAAGGATTGAAAAAAGAAAACCAAGATAATTAAAACTAACTTCGGATTTTGTTTGGTTTTTCTTTTAATAACAGTATGAATTCGGGTTGAAATCTTGTTTCCATGACCATACTGAGGATATCGTCATTAGAATGACAATGGGGTCAGTATTATATATCTTGTACAACTCTTTATTTTTGAGGTTTTGCTTTCTATTTTAACATTTAATTTCATCCAAAGTATTTAATGTGAATTTGCTGGTGTTTTGAGCAGGGTTCTTATTCAGATTCTCTGCAGCTATGTCACCCTTCCACTATATGCCCTCGTGACACAGGTATATAAAAAGTGTGTGTGTGTTTATTAAAACAATTGCATATATCTTCTTGGAATCTACCAACTCCACGATATAATTAATACTTTCTTCATCCCAATCTAGGTAAAGGTATTCGAATTTCCAGAGTCAAATCAATTGTTCTTTGACCGTAATTTTTACATATGCCTTTTAATATTTTAATTTGAATCATTAATTATTGTGACTAATAATATTTTTTACGTAAGTTTTAAATATGTA
Source organism: Nicotiana glauca (assembly GCA_026770625.1). Classification (NCBI taxonomy): domain Eukaryota; kingdom Viridiplantae; phylum Streptophyta; class Magnoliopsida; order Solanales; family Solanaceae; genus Nicotiana; species Nicotiana glauca. The sequence continues at coordinate 35,332 of MU696164.1, read as the reverse complement.
AATTTTATTTCGAAAAATTTAAAAATTCTATGTTTAAATATCCAATCAAAATTGACAAGTCCGAATCTCGAAAAGCGAACATAAACAATTATTTTCGCTAGGGGCGAAGCTACAGCCTATCGATTGACTACCCTTCGTCGAAAATATTACATTGTGTATATAAATAAAATATTATATTCTAGAGGTATATAACATATATTAAACACCCTTTATTGGAATTTTTTTTCACTTCTTTCAATTTTGAACGCCCTTGGAGAAGTTCCTGACTTCACCACTGATAATCGCAATATTACAACAATGAATATCAAGAATACCTTAACTTTCTATCCTTCAACGGGGATTCATTTTCCTCCTCCTTTGGAATGAAACACTGAAAGGATTCTACTTAACTATATGCACTGAATGAAACACGTTGCCTGTCTTATTTTTTGAATTGTATAGTGTAAAATATCTTTTTTATTGATGGTGTATAGAATGTTGCACGAAATTTAAACAGATGGGATCATCAATGAAGTCAACCATCTTCAATGAAAGAGTGGCAACAGCATTGAAAAACTGGCATCACACTGCCAAAAAGCACCTCAAAGAGATCAACAAGCATTCCAATGCAGTAACCCCTATGTCAAGCAGGCCAACTACGCCTTCTCACGGCATGTCACCTGTCCATCTCCTCCGTGGAAACAACTGGAGGAGCGACATGGACGACAGTCCTCGAAGATCAAATTACAATGTTGACCATTGGGACAACGAGGGCTCGCCATCTCCCACCCGATTCAACCAGGCTAGGGAGGGTTCGCCATCTCCCACCCGATTCAACCAGGGTAGGGATGACTCGTCCTCATCCTTCATGAATCAGACTAAAATTAGTCATGATCACTTGCATCATGACTCGGAATTAGGTCACGAGCCTAGTTCGTTTCAAGTGGTTCCTTTACAACAAACGGCTCGTGACCAACATGAGATCAATATTGTCAATCCAACGGACGAATTTTCGTTTGATAAAAGAGCCACTAGTCTTTAAAATTTAAAAGATCATGCATGAAATGGGTGATCTATCGTTTAGTAGAAGTTGGAAAAGACAGAGATGTACAAGGATTCGAGAAACGGACACAAAATGGCTTGATTGACAACGGAGAAAATTGCATTTCTTGATTGTTTTTATTACATCCAAGTTTCAAAAACTGAATCTTGATTACAGCGTCACAGCAATTTGGACTGCATATGAACTCTGTAATTGTAAGATCGAGAATATGGTCAACTAAAATTTCCACCAAAGAGAAATATGTAAATGGCATCTGTTTATGTATATGTGTTTACCTCGAAAATACGAGTAGTAATTAAATTTGATTTGTGGTTTTAAAGATATGTGATTAAATTCAATACCGATTAATATTCAAGAAATATGAAGTTAGAAATGAAGGAAATAAATGAATCAAACCAATGTTACTCAGCAGTGGTGACCTCGAGCTTAGTGACCTCGAGATGGGTTAAGAGCAATAAAATAAGAACAATAAATGTGAATGACAATTCTGATGAACAATAAGAGAGAAAAGTAGGATAGCATATTCTTGCCAATGATAAGATGATGTTACAAATGATTGGGGTCCCCTTTATATTATAGGGGAACCCTAAATAAGGTATATTTCTATTTACAGTAAGGAATATTCTTGATACAACTGTCTAACCGCCTAGTACGGAATCGTACAATCCTATTTCGGGATTTGCGCCATGAGCTTGGGGACGTGACAGGAATCTAACTCATTCTGTTACAAATCCATAACGATATAATTTCGGGGTCGAGCACACTTGACTTCGATATCCCTCACACTCTTATCTTCGGGCATTGCATTCCATCCTCAAGCTTGAGCGTAGTCTGTCGACCTCGAACTCGAGCTTACTTGAACTCGGACCTAAGGTGATCCCTTGAGCCTGGGAAATCGGGCGTACCTGATTTCGACAGTAAAAAGATAGTCCATACGTTTATTAGAACAAGGCGATAAGAAACGATTTGAACCTTGATTCTTCGGAGTCTCTAATGATGATGTCACTCCCGTGACGTGGGCGCTCGAAGTGACTGAAACGTCCCGTCGGTTCACTTCCCCAAAATACTAAATGCATGCCAGTAATGGTCGGCCACTAGCGCCGCCGAACCATCGTTGTTCATAAATGTGAGGCTACTTCTTTTAATCGAAAACTTTATTCCTTCATTCATATTTTTTTTGATCATCTCTCTTCTTCACCCTTTTCTCTCACTATCTGTTTTCACCGCCCCTTTTAACGCCGGAAAATGCCAAGCTCTCATAAAACACTACGTCCTGCTGCCGTCTCTACTTTTTAGCTTAGAACCATGGCTAAAACGTCCAAAACAGTTCCCAAAAAAGATAAAGCATCGTCTTCTTCTACCTCCCGATCGACTAAACCAGTAGTGCCGCTGACTCTTAACGAAATCACCCGGCCCTTGCATGATTAAGATGGACTTCACTATTGAAAATTCCCCTGATATCCCAGGCTGATGCGAACACGTATCTCGATATATTTGTTTGATATCGAAGAAGTACCTCAAAGCCATGAAGAGGGACTGCGGCTGGGGAGACGGGTCTTAGTTCAGATCCCGAGCCCCGAGGAAAGCATCACTACCCATGTGGAGGGTTTTTTAAGTGCTTACACTTACCCTTCACACTGGGTCCCCTTGATCCGGTAATGATCGACTTTTATAAAACATACTAGGTCACCCTCGGCCAGATCTACCCCTCCTTTTGGCGCATCGTGATCTTTCTGCGCTACTTTTCTAAAAACGACGAGGGGTTGGAATTCACCCTCAACCATCTTATACGGCTGTATCGGCCCCATCTGTTTTGAGGGCTCATAAAGCTGCAACGTCAAACAAAGAAAACATTATTTGCTAGTAATGATGAGGACAAAGATCGAGGCTGGATGAGTCGGTTCATCAGAGTAAGGACTTCGGGTGTCATCCCAGGGATGAAATGCCGTTCTCGGAGAAGTATAACTTTAAACGTAAGTGGAGTTCTTCTTCCCAATATCTATTCATATTCAACTTCTGCATCTCATAATGCCTTTACCCTTTTTGCAGCCACCGCTTGGACGCCCCACGCGATCCTCGATCTTGAGGACTAGGTTCGAAAGTTAGTTGCCACCTCCTTCTACGATGAGCGCAAATGTCGTGAATTATCGAGGGGAAAATGGGAGGCCAAACACCATGGTAAATTCTCTTCCCAAGTTTTGGATATTTTTCATATATTGGTGGCGTCAACTCATTCAAGTTTATTCGTGCAGGCATCAAAGACGTATCCAAAATGAGGCCATCCCCGCCTGGGGAGAAGACTGTGTCCTCGATCCCGAAATCGGGGAACGACAGTAAGAGAAAGAGGGCTTCAAAGCCTTAAGATCCACACGACGAAGGGACTCCTACTCGAAAGCTGAGGAGGAAACCTGTACATGCGGATTTGGACTCTGCCACTCAATATCCAGAAGATAAAGAGAACGAGGGTGGAGAAACGACGTTGGTACCCCGAATTAGGAGACCAGTCGAGGCCGTCAAGACCTCCGAACCTGAGACCTCATCTTATGGTGGAGGAACTCTGGAAAAAGACCTGGGCAAAGCCCTCGAGTCCCCAAAGATCGAGATCATTCCACCTCCTTCAATACGTACGCCTGAGGGGATAAATGTTGAGAAGGCTATATCTAATTAGAGCGCCCCGAGTGAGGAGCTCGGGGCCGTGACAATGGGTCACTCTTTCTCTGCCATCCTATTTCGATGAAACAATAAAGGATGCACGGGCTCTGCCAACACCCGACCCGAGCAAGGTCCTCGAGGAAGACCCTTTCCGGGATTGTTTCACCGGGGTTGATGATGCTTTTGATCTTAATGATGCATCCACCCTCTTTGAAGAAGCTCAACGTCTTCTCTCTCATGTAGATACTAACTTTCATCGTTGTAATTTTCTCTTTTCCTCCTCTCTTTTAACTAATATATCTTCATTTCATGTATAGGACATCGCCAAGTTTAGAGCTGAGCTGAGCCAATACGAGGCCAAACTCAGGAAGGTTTCGAGCAAAGAGACGGCCTTGAGGCTTCTCTGTAGCCAAAAGGAGGATGAGCTTAACGACCTTTGGGCTGAATTGGCCAAAGCTCGGGAAAATGAGATCGAGCTAGATAAGCGGGTAACTATGATTTTAATAGAGTATAATCTTCTTGAGCTTACTTTGGAGGCTAATACTTCGAGGTCTCAGCTGCAACAGAAGTTGGAGATGATTGGGCAGCTCCGGTGCGAGGTTGACCAAGTTAAGGTTGACTGTCATCGATGGAAATAGAACATGGATCGGCTTGCTGCCGATAAGGAAGCTGTTACAGCCCAACTGACCTCGGTTGAAACTCAACTCTGAGGCATAAAAGTGAAGAGTCTGGCCCAAGCCAGGAAAATTGAGGAGTTAGAGGCGGAGCTTGTTAGAGTCCGGGCCAAAGCTGCACAAGCCAAGGTTGAAGTTGAGAAGACGAAAGCTACGGCTGATAAGACCATTGCCATATACTTAAGGGACACCGCGACTGTTCAAGAAGAGTTAAGGAGGCCTACGACCGAGAAAAATGGAGTAATGATTGGGCTAAGTGCCAAGCCCGGAGGGAGACTCTTGAAGCGATCCATGCCCGAGGTTTTGATCTCACTGAAGAGATAGCCCAAGCTAAGGCGATGGAGATCAATTCCCAGTTTCTCATTTATTCTGATGATGAAGAGGTTGCAAGTGGCTCCGAGGGGGGGAAGTTGAAGAAGGAGCCCTCGAGGAGAAGGAGGCTCCCGGAGATACTGCTCCCGAGGGTGCTGTTTCTGAGGATGTTGCTTCCAGGTATGTAGCCTCGAAATAGGTTCTTTTTTGTTTCTTTTGTTTTCATTTAAGGGACCCTCGTGGGAGTTGTAAATACACTTTGTAAATCATCTTTTGTGAATATAAAGAACCCTTTTGCTTTATCTCCAATTTGTTGAATTTCGTTTCATCTTCACCTGTGAAGAACTTTATCGTATAACTCTAATGACCAGTCTGAGTACTGGACTCAACATATAATAGACCCTTAGGTTTTTTATTGATCAACGTAATGCCTCTTAAGGTCTTAGGTAATCCACGAGCTAAACTTAATTCAATTTGATGTGAGCTCGAAACAATGGGACTCTTGAGTCTGAGTTGAGTGAAAACGAGGTCTCGAACTCTATATATTTTGGCCCTTAGGCTCTTTAAGTTGGCCCTTAGGATCTTATATATCGGCCCTTAGGCTCTTTAGGTTGGGCCGATTCGGCCTCTAAAGTGGCTATAGTTTTTCCCTTTTTTCGGCCAAAAGATTTAGTGAAAATGTTTGTATGCCTTAGCATGTGTTTTTCGTACCCATTGGGTTTTTCGAAGGTTCGACAAATTAGAACCTTATTAGTAATTAGTTTGTGTAAACATAATCGAATATCTCTTGAGGTTTTTTCGAAGGCTGAAGTTATCGAAGCCTTTAAATTATTCGAGGGCTAAATTTATCGGAGCCTTTATATTTTGCTTTTGCCGAGGGTAGCCTGATTTAACTAGTTTTTTCAAAGTGTTTGAAGGATTTTAATATATGGTGGAAGTCGAACGTCTCAGAGCTGCATTATTTCAGCCGTAGCCTTTTTATATGACCGTGGTCTTTAATATGGCCATAGCCTTCGGGTATGTCACTTGGACTTGTTTCCCGATAATCTTTCGAACTTGTTCAAGAAGTTAGTCCCCGAGTATATTAGCCTTGGCCTTTGTTTTTAGGGGATGCCTCTTTGAGGTCTTATCAGTCCGAGTTTTCGATGACTCGGATGTGCTGATTGTCGATGACAGTCCCCGAGTATCTCGGGGTTGCATTCGTGCTTTGGCCCTTGAGCCGTTTCCCGTAGGATTATAAGTGTAGAGCTCGTATAATAGTAAAATTCTTTGAGACACAAAGTGTTTTTGATATAAACAGAAAGTTCTTCAAATAATTGATACATGCGTACGTATTTTGACGTTGGGATCAACTATTCTATATGGACACGGTTCATCTAACCGTTTGGCCCATTATAAAGTTTTCCTATCGAGTCCCTCTTAGGTGTGAAGTATTTTCCTCGAAAATATGATCTCAAGGTTGATTGAGGTTGATTGAAAAGAAGCCTTGGATACTGTTCAAGTTTTCCTTAGATAGCATATAGTTGTTGCCTCGTTAAAAACCTTGCCGGTAAACCTATTTGGGATAAAATCTAGTCTATGGGGAAAAGAGTACAACGCACGCTTTAAAACTTAAGGCCTTCATGTAAAAAGGGTGTCTTCGATAGCTTTGATCGAAAACCTGCGCTGAGTTAGCTTTAAACTCAAATGGACAAAAGGATAGAGTCATAACTTAGCAGTAGTATCGCTTGAGTAATGATATGTTCCAATCATTTGGTAGTTGTTCACCTTCCATTGTGCTAAGTTTGTAAGATCCTTTACTGGAAACACCGAGGACTCGGTACGGTCCTTCCCAATTCGGGTCCAGTTTCCCTTCATTCGGATCTCGAGTGTTGAAGGTGACTTTCTGTAGGACTAAGACCCCGATTCTGAAATGTCAAATATTGGTCCTTCTATTGTAGTACCTTTCGATCTTTTGCTTCTGCGTGGCCATCCGAACAAGTGTCGCTTTTCATTTTTCATCTAATTGCTCGAGGCTAGTATTCATAGCCTCGTAATTTGACTCCTTCGATACATGTCAAAACCTGGCACTGGGTTCTCTGACCTAGACACAGATAAGGGCCTCGAAGCCATATACTAAAGAAAATGGGGTGGCCCCCATGTTAGACTTCGATGTTGTTCGATATGCCCAAAGGACCTCGGGTAGAACTTCTCTCCATTTCCCCTTTGCATCGTCAAACCTTTTCTTCAGGTTTTGAATGATAGTTTTATTTATCGACTCAGCCTTCCCATTTCCAGTAGGATTGTATGGTATCGATAAGATCCTATTTATTTTACGGGCTTCAAGGAATTCTGTTACCTTGGTGTCAATGAATTGTTTTCCATTATTACATACAATCTCGGTATGTATTCCGAACCGGCATATGATGTGGTCCCAGATGAAATCAATAATTTCTTTTTCTCGGACCTTTTCGAAGGCTCGTGCTTCCACCCATTTAGAACAATAATCAGTCATAAACAAAATAAACTCAGCTTTACCTGGGGTAGTTGGTAGGGGTTCGACTATGTCCATCGCCCATTTCATAAAAGGCCACGGAGATAGGATCGAGTGGAGTTGTTCTCTGGGTTGATGGATCATCAGTGCGAATTTTTGGCACTTATCACGTTTTTTGACAAATTCCTTAGTATATTTTTCCATGATATCCTAATAATACCCTGCTCTGATAATTTTGCGAATCAAAGACTCGAAGCCGGATTGATTACCACAAGTGCCTTCGTGGATTTCTCATAGAACATAATCGGTATCCCCTGGCCCCAAACATACCGCCAATGGGCCATCGAATGTTCTCCGATACAATGTTCCATCTTCATCTAATGCAAGCCTAACAGCCTTGGTTCGTAGTTCCCTTGATTCTTTGTGATCCGATGGGAGTTTTCCACTCTTCAAATAGTCGATATACTTATTCCTCCAGTCCCACGTGAAACTTGTTGAATTTATCTCGGCATGACCCTCTTCAACCACATACCTCGACAACTGGACGACAGTAACCGGAACGATGTCATGTTCTTCGACCGAGGATCCTATATTAGAAAGTGCATCGGCCTCGCTATTTTGTTATCAAGGCACATGATCTAGAGTCCACTCCTTGAAGCGGTGCAAAGTTACCTGTAGCTTATCCAAGTACTGTTGCATTCTATCCTCTCGAACTTTAAAACTTTTGTTCACTTGGTTTACCACCAATAGAGAATCGCACTTGGCTTCAATGACTTCTGCTCTCGAGCTCTTAGCTAGCTCGAGACCTGCAATTATGGCTTCATACTCGGCCTCATTGTTAGTCAATCTAGAAGTTTTGATTGATTGTCTAATGGTATAACCCGTGGGTGGTTTCAAGACAACTCCAAGCTCGGACCCTTTCACATTCGAGGCACCGTTCGTAAAAAGGGTCCATACCCTCGATGATATATCCTAACATAGCAGGAGTTCTTTCTCTACTTCGGGTACAAGGGTTGGCGTAAAATCTACCACAAAGTTAGCTAAGATTTAAGATTTGATGGCTGTACGGGGTTGATAGTAGATATCGTACCCGCTAAGCTCGACAACCTATTTGGCCAGCTGGCCCGAAAACTCAGGCTTATGCAAAACATTTTGAAGGGGGTAAGTGGTCAATACACATATGGGATGGCATTGAAAATATGGCTTCATCTTTGTAGAAGCTCTTATCAATGCAAGTGCTAATTTTTCTAAGTGAGGGTATCTAGTTTCAGCATCTCCTAGAGTTCGGCTTACATAATAAACAGGGAATTGCGTACTTTGCTCTTCTCGAACTAGTACCCCGCTTACCGCTATCTTGGACACTGCCAAATATAGGTAAAGTTTTTCATCTACCTTCGGGGTATGAAGCAAAGGCAGGCTCGATAAGTATCATTTTAGTTCCTCCAAGGCTTATTGGCATTCCGGGGTCCATGCAAAATTTGTTTTCTTTTTAAGCAAGGAAAAGAAACGGCAACTTCGATCTGACGACCTCAAAATGAATCGACCTAAAGCAGCTATTCACCCTTAGCCTCTGCACGACCTTTACACTGTCCACAATCGTGATGTTCTCAATGGCCTTGATCTTATCGGGGTTAATCTCGATACCCTGATTTGATACTATGAAGCCGAGGAACTTACCGAGACAACTCCGAAGGCACATTTCTCCGGGTTAAACTTCATGTTGTATTTCCTCAAGATATTGAATATTTCCTGCAAATGAGCTAAGTGGTCCTATGCGCGCATGGACTTAACCAACATATAATTAATATAAACTTTCATTGTTTTACCTATTTGTTCTTCGAACATTTTGTTAACTAGGCGTTGGTATGTAGCTCCTGCATTTTTTAGCCTGAAGGGCATTACATTGTAATAATAAGTTCCAAATTTAGTAATAAATGAAGCCTTTTCTTGGTCCTCCGGGTTCATCTGAATCTGATTGTACCCGGAGTAGCCATCGAGAAAAGTTAAGGTCTCGTGGCTGGCCGTAGCATCGATCATTCGATTGATGTTCGGCAATGGGAAATAATCCTTCAGACATGCTTTGTTCAAGTCCTTATAGTCTTCACATATTCTAAGTTTGTTTCCTTTTTTAGGAACTACAACAACATTGGCTAACCATTCGTGATATTTTACCTCCCGAATAGACCCTATTCTAAGAAGTTTGGTTACCTCGTCCTTTATTAACGCATGTTTCACCTCAGACTGGGGCCTCCTTTTTTGCTTCACCGGTTTGAATCTGGGGTCGATGCTTAGCCAATGTGTGGTGATTTTCGATGGAATCCCTGTCATATCTAAATGGGACCAAGCAAAGCAATCCATATTATCAATAAGAAATTGCATGAGTTTTTTCTTGAGTCCGAGGGTTAATCCCGTTCCCATATATACCTTTCTCTCAGGCATGTATTCGATTAGTATGACCTACTCCAGATCCTCGACAGTAGACTTGGTTGCATTGGACTCTTCGAGAATGACGAAGGTTCGAGTAATAAGGAAATCCTCTTCTTCGTCCCCGATTACCTGTTTCTCCGATTCTGTCGAGGCTGGGGACGGTGATTGCTATTTATCCGCCTGCTTACCTTTGGTGCCCGATTTATCTAAGGTCGAAGGCTCCAGTATCAGCACCACCTCCTCAACTGCAAACATCTCCTTTGCAGCATGTTGCTCCCCGTAAACCATTTTCACTCCATCTTCCGTTGGGAACTTCATCATCTGATGAAGAGTTGAAGGTACTTCCCTCATGTTGTGTATCCATGGTCTCCCGAAGAGCGTGTTATACCTCATGTCACCTTCGATGACATGGAACTTAGTATCTTGCATGGTCCAGGCTACGTTTACTGGCAAGATAATTTTTCCCTTTGTTGTTTCGCTTGCCATGTTGAAGCCATTTAGGACCCGAGACACAGGTACAATATGATCCTGTAGGCCGACCTGCTCTATGACCCTCGATCTGATTATGTTTACTGAGCTACCTGGATCCACGAGAACACGTTTAATTTCAATTTTATTTAAAAGGATAAAGATTACCATAGTGTCGTGGTGTGGCTGAAATATGCCCTCTACTTCTTTGTCGTAGTATGATCAGGCGTTTTCTCTTATGATCGACAACTTGGTGCATTTGAACACAGGTCCTTGTGGGACATCGACGCTGCCAACGATCATGTGGATTACATGTTGTGGTTCTTCTTGTTCATTTTTTCTTGCATCTCTCTCCTTAAAGTGGTTCTTGGCTCGATTGCTTAGAAATTCTCAAAGATGGACCTCGTTGAACAATCGAGCCACTTCTTCCGTTAGCTGCCTGCAATCTTCTGTTCTATGACCATTCGTGCCATGATACTTACACATTAAATTTGGGTTCCTCTAAGAAGGATCAGTTTGGATTGGCCTGGGCCACCTGATATCTTTGATTCTTCCAATAGCTAACACAATCCCCGATGTATCTATGCTAAAGTTGTATTCCGATAGTCAAGGTGCCTGTGCGGGGTCGGTATGCTTATCGAACCCGCTCTTACTCATGAGCCCTCAAGAGTTCTGTCCTGGATCATTTTTTCGATCATTCCGAGGAGCGTTACGGCCTGAACCATTGTTTCTCTGATCAACACACGGCTGATACCGTTCTTTGGTTGACCTCGATTCCCTATCTGTATCCCTCGGAGATCTGGCTCCCGATCTATTAGGATGAACTGAACCTGAAGGGGCTCCGAACTGGTCGTACTCGACCTTAATTTTTGACTAATAATGGTTGTGCACATCTAACCACGTCACAACCGGATACTCGATCAGGTTCTACTTTAACTGTCGAGACGCAATCGAGCTCCTTTCATTTAAAACCTACATAAAAGCTTGTACTGCCCAGTCATATGAGACCAATGGTAACTCCATTCGCTGCATCTGGAACCAGGACACAAACTCCCTCAACACCTCGTTGTTCCTTTATTTTATCTTGAAGACAACCGATTTTCTCGTGGCCACCTTATGGCCTCGGAGTGCGCTTTCACGAAGGCGTTTGCTAACATAGCGAATACGTCAATAGAGTTAGGAGATAAGTTGTGATACCAAATCATTGCTCCTTTCGACAATGTTTCTCTAAAATTTTTCAATAAGACTAATTCGATATCATCGTCGTTCAAGTCATTTCCTTTTATCCCGCAAATGTATGAAGTAATATGCTCATTAGGGTCGGTTGTCCCATTATATTTATGTATATCGGGCATGAAAAACTTCTTAGGAATAGGCATCAGAGCCGCACTCCGAGGGAATGGTTTTTGTATGAACTTTTTGGCATCTAATACCTTCAAAACTGGAGGTGTCCCCAGTATTTGGTCAACACGACAGTTATAAGTTTCCACCTTTTTGTCATTGTCTTCAATCTTCTTCTCTCCGGACTCGATTCTCTTAGTAAGCTCTTCGAGCATCCTCATAATGGTGGAGTCAGTCCTTGAGTTATTTCCATTTGACCTCTCTGGTGCTGGCTCAGCACGTCGAATGTTCTCATGTTGAGCTACACTCAGAGTCTTATTTTACCTTTGAAGTTGAGCAATGGGGATCTGTTGAGCTTGCAGCATCTTGAATATCACTTGGAGGCTGATTTCCCCATCACTACTCCTTGTGTTCCTTGGCCACCAGGTCGGGCTTCCCTGCGTATACTCCCCCCGGGGTCTGTGCCTAAATTCGCGTTTAGAGCAATGTGTGAACTAACATCAACTGGTTCCATATTTGACCCTTTTCCAGGGTTTATTGGTGGTACACCGACCCCAATATTGTTGTTTTCTCCAAGACCTTCATTGTCATGAACAGATGCATTATGAGAGCTAGACATGTTTCAGCCTGAGAATAAAAAATTCTTGACAAGAAAGAGTGTAAAAATAACGTGTGTAATGAGAATCAGTAAAGAAGTAATCGCTACTATCTTTAACCCCAGGGTGGGCGCCAAACTGTTTACCTCAAAAATACGAGTAACAATTAAATTTGATTTGTGGTTTTAAAGATATGTGATTAAATTCAATACCGATTAATATTCAAAAAATATGAAATTAGAAATGAAGGAAATAAATGAATTAAACCAATGTTACTGAGCAGTGGTGACCTCGAGCTTAGTGACCTCGAGATGGGTTAAGAGCAATAAAGTAAGAACAATAAATGTAAAGAAAAATTCTGATGAACAGTAAGAGAGAAAAGTATGATAGCATATTCTTGCCAATGATAATATAATGTTACAAATGATTGGGGTCCCCTTTATATAATAGGGGAACCCTAAACAAGGTATATTTCTATTTACAGTAAGGAATATTCTTGAAACAGCTGTCTAACCGCCTAGTACAGAATCATACAATCCTATTTCGAGATTTGCGCCATGATCTTGGGGACGTGGCAGGAATCTAGCTCATTCTGTTACAAATCCATAACGGTACAACTTCGGGGTCGAGCACACTTGACTTTGACATCCCTCACATGCTAATCTTCGGGCATTGCATTCCATCCTCGAGCTCGAGTGTAGTCTGTCGACCTGGAACTCGAACTCGGACCTAAGGTGATCCCTCGAGCTTGGAAAATTGGATGTACCCGATTTCAACCGTATACAATATGATCAATAATGGCATCATCGACTAATTCGAATTAATGTTCAATCGTTCTTATTACATTTGTATTGAATTTGGTATCTAGAAAGAGTTTCTATAGTGTAATTACAGATAATTTGTACATCCTAGTAAAATATATCAAGATAGTACTTTAATATTAATAATTTTTAATTAAAATGAAAATACATATCACCTAATTATAGTTAACTGATACTAAAATTTAGATACAATACAAATGCCTTACATCAATTGATTTTATTCAAATATTAAGTCAAAGTAACACAAATACATAAACTGAGGCTATACTTGAGGAACTTAAAACTATTCAAAGGAGTAACTGTACATACTGAGATGATAGTCAGATTAAAAAAAATGTAGAAAGGATAAATCTATTTAAACGGTCTAAAAGAGAGCATAGGTGTAGAGATTTTTTCAGAGAATATTGTACAACTAGTGAAAGTCTTGAGATCTAAAAAATCAGAGTAAATTCCTTGGATGGTCACCCAAGTTATGGGAATATCCTATTAAAATTACTTTTATTTTATTTAGGACAATAAAATTATCCAACAATTACCTTTTGAATCAGAAAATTAAAGCAAATATTTGATATACCATACATATCAAAATTTATGTATTAATAATAAAATCTATGTAACTCATGATTCAAGTACTCATCAGACCACCCAAAAAGTAAATGGGTCTACCTAAATACTCAAGTATCAGAAAATTAACTGTTGCCTTTGCACTTCAGAATGTACCATCTGGGGACCAATTCCTGTGATGAAATATTTAAAGATTTGTGAGATTATCATGCTGTAATTAAACTCATATAAAAAATTATGGGTAGATTGATAACCATCTTCATCACTTTAGTGACGGTATTTGTGCCCGTGAAGATTTTTTTCAGAGTGAGAAGGTTTACCTTGTCACTACTCTCCACCACTTTCATCTACGAAGCAATCATGGACAACCTTTCACACTCCACCAATCAGATCCTCCAAATTCCTCTTAAACCACCTGACATCAACCAAGAACATATAGGTAATAATTCACCTTCTACTATCACAGCCAATACTTTGCATCCCTCCGCTACATCATTTACAGATATACTCCTACTGGACTCTATAAACGAACCAATCACCCAAAAGATTTACCTGACCCAAACAATTGCTCTCAAGAAATCCAAAATATTAGTGAAAGCCTAAAAGTCCCTCTATTAGTGGATGATCTCCAAAGGATTTACCATCCTTGGAAGTATTCCCTCATAATTAAGCTCACGGGGAAAAAAAACCTCCACCAATACCTTAAAAGGAAAATATATCAATTGTGGAAGCCAACTGAAAACTTCAACCTAATGGACCTTGGGGCAGACTATTTTATAGTCAAGTTCAACAAGGAAGAAACTATGTCCAGAGCCTTAAGTAACGGTCCTTGGTTAATTAATGGTTTTCATCTTTCAATACAAAAATGGGAACCCCAATTTGTAGCCAGTGAATACAAATAATTAAAATCAGCAGTATGGGTTCGTCTACTTTAACTCCCCACAGAATTTTATGACTCAGCAATATTACAAAAAATTGGTAACATAATTGGTAAACTACTTAGTATTGATGCATGTACATCATCTACCCTAAGGGATTGTTATGCTAGATTATGTGTGGAAGTACTAGTTAAGACTTTTGTTTACAATGGTAATTATAAACAACAAATCTATTATGACGGGGATAATTTCTTATGCAAGAACTGTGGTAGGTTAGGCCATAGCCAAATGTCCAGTTATTTTACAACCTTCAAATTCCAAGAAGTAGCAGGTTATAGAAGACACTACTACACGACAAAGTGTCCAAGGAGACTGTGTAATTGTTTATTTCTCCAAGAGCAAAGCTACCAATTCAAAAGCAACTCCACCAACAAAGATAGCAAATTCCAGTATGAAGTCCAAATTAGTTGTTGCGGATACAGGTAAGTTTCTCAATTCCCTATAGTATAAATATGTGGAAAATTTTCTGTTACTCCTTCCATTCCTGACACTAGAGTCAGGCAATCTATAGAAAGTAATGTTAATACCCCCTCCTCCAAAGTTGGTATTCAATCAACCAATCAATTTGAGCTTCTAGACAGTATGCCCATGGTTTGTGAAAACAATACCACAATGAATCCATCCATATCAAATGGGGAACAACAATACCATACACGTGGGCAAAGATAAGACAGCTTTGGCATTGTCACTCCAATCATTAGATTAAAATGACACAAAAAAATCAATAATAAACAACTAGGAACCTCTAATATTTGCAAATTAATTAATTCTTCACAAAATACCCCTGCCCAACCATCCCCACCCCCTACACCTCTCTTACTTCCAAATTACACTTGGAATTGCATGCAAAAGAGGATTGCCAAATGGTAGACTACTCAATGCACTTGGAATCAAACATATCTCCCTATGATCTTATTAATTCCCACACGCCAAATAAAGAATCCCCCGGGTAGGAAAAAAATTCATAGGGATCATTAACCTTACTAATCACGCCCAACTATGCCTTATAAAAGATAAAGTTATTATTCCAAAACTAATTCGGTTTTTAAATCCGGAGTTGAATCCTCAGGGAACTAACCTATCTATTACAACTCTTAGTGATATTATTATCAACTCAAATAATTTTCAGATGCAAGATTTTTATCAATAAATATTGGATTTTTGTTTAACTAATTCAAAATGGTATTAAAACTAACAATATGATAAATCAAGGATAATTCAATGGTAAAAAGGTCTACGGTATTGATTTCCCCAATTGATAGTTTAGGTATTAACTCTTTTGCTATAATCTCACCGTATTACTCTATGAGGATATTAGCTATGGGCTATTGCAATTATCTCTCGATCAACTACAATAATTTACTAGAGCATTCTTTCGAACTACTCTAGTTGATAATTTATGCAGCTCAAAATTATCCCACCAAAGTTTCGTTATCTCTAACCCACTTTTAAATTCAAGTAATGAATCTCTTCAATTACCCAAAAGTGGTGTTGTTCAACAACAGTCTAACCTAGTATTCTTTCTCAAGCAACACATGGCAATTAGACACGATTAATCAATGGCCCATTCAATTAATCACCATACAAAACATAGTTGAACAATCATATAATAAACCCGGCTCGATTATAACAAAATTGAGTCAATACTTCATCCAACAATTGGTTCCATCAATCCTAGATTAAATATTTAGCTACCATAACAAAGCAAGATAAAACTACAAAAGTATTCATAATGTGCAATTGAAATAATAAAGAGAAGAGAGAAAATTTCTAATGATTGGTTGTTCTTTTCACACTTGTTCTAGCCTCCAAATCAATCTAAAAATAAGCTTAAACCTTGGTTGGGCGAGTTTGTTGAGTTTATAAAGGGTTGTGATAAGTTTTCCCTGATTTACACTTTAGACCAAAAATTCTAAGCAATTATACAATCCACCGCGGCAAAAAGCGGCAAAACGCGGCGCAACTACGGTGAAATAGAAACATTCTGCCTCGCTTCTTTAGCCCACCGCGGTCACGGTGGCTTCAAGCCCAGTCCTCTTTACCTCTTTCTTGCTTATTTTTGCTCGGGGTCTTCTTGATTGGCTTTTTATCTACCTTTTGACTCCAAAACACTCTATAGGCTCGTCAAACTTGGATTAGTCCTTGCGAAGCAAAAAAATACCAATTAGTGTATTTTGTTATCATTTTTCCTTTAACACAACAATAAAGCATGGCACAATTAGAGTGTAAATAACATCTATATAGCCTATTATCAACACCCCGCACTTAAACCGTTGCTAGTCCTCTAGAAATAAACCACACTCTATAAGCCTAATCGTCTTTTGGTCACTTCCCTACTCCCTATACTAAGAATAGTTCACATGGGTAGACTACTTCAGCGCAACCTCCTCGCCTCAAGAGTGGACTATTTTCTAGCCACACAATGCCCCTAAACAACTCTTCTACTCTTATTTAGAGGTTCAGACTTACCTTCCCTTCAAGAATCATGTGCCTACTCACTACAAAAGAGGATTATATCTCTTACAAATCACACGCTGAGGAATTCGAATACAAAATTTCACTCACCCTCAGAACAAATTCTTATGCCACAAACAACACACCATAGGCTTGCCCGTAGTGTAATACTAGACTAATCAAGATCATTCGGTCTAGAATTAAGTATGACTTTATTTTGTTGTAATGTTGGCTTCGAGACGGGTAGGATACATTTGGGTATAGCGATTACACCTCCCTAAGCACTCCACTATATTGTGTATTTTTAAACTCTTCACTTTACCACACCTTCCTTCCACCATTACATTATCGTGTTCATCCCTTTTTTTTCTTCTTCAGCACATTTTTTTTCTTGGTGGCCTCTCATATTGTTTATTAACCTGTGCACTTTTCTTTTTGTCCCCTTAATTCCACTTAAAAACCCAACCAACCACCCCACACTTATATTTTTCATATCTGTTATACTTTGAGTGCTTCTAAGAGGTGATAAGGTTCAACAAGATAGGCTATTTAAACTCGGGTTAGGCTTGTAATGTGGTTGTCAAGAAAACAGGCATATAGGCTCAACATGGTTGACTAGGGTATATACATTTAGGTGGGAATAAGCATGCATAGAAGGGTTAAGCAAAGAAACGCCTCTATCACTTTCCAGACCAAACAAGGCTACCATTTCGCTTTGGACACACATAGGGAAAGTTCTAGGCATTGAATGTTAACACAGAATACAGAAAACCTCACTCACACGCGGCACATGACTCTATTCAGTTAGGATCATCAGACACTCAGTTCTAAGTACTTGAGCCATTTAGGGGCACACAATTTAAGGCCTTCTTTGAGTCAACTAAAGAGCCTAAATGTCATACTCAAGCAGTCTTATTCAAGGTACCATAGAGTTAAGGGTCCCTATTTCCTAAACTAAAAAAAAACTAACTACATCCGGTTCAAATAGAAACCATTGAAAAAGAATTGTGGTCTAAAGAAAAACCAAGGGGGAGTTGATACACTACCTAATCAAATAAAAATCTTTTTTTTGTTCGACTTATATCCCTCAGGAGACCCGTCGAGAGGTGTCCGTCTTTGGGCTAAGTGGAATTTAACTAACATAAAACAGCAAAACAGCACCATACAAATTATACAATTCTTACAACAACAACCATCCCCCACCCCACACTTAAAACTTTGGCATGTCCCCATGTTAATAGGTATAAAGCAGAGTAAGGTACAGGGACTTCCCTGAAGCTCAACCCTGATCAGATACAGTGCTAGGATCGAGGTGACATGCTCGTCCTAGTACCCGAAGCCATCCCATGATCTTTTTCTCTGACTTGGCCTGCTGGGTAATCAAATTGTCAACTCGGGTTCCCAGATCGGTGATAGAAATGCAGAGTCTAGCCATTTCTTGTTCCAGGGCGGTCATGCGGTACTTCGGCGGACCTGTGATGGGCCCACCTCATTAGCTCTCAGTGGTGGTGGAACATCAGTTCCCTCAGCATCCTCATCAGCTTCATCATCATCATCAACTACCTCTATCGGCTCTCTCCCCACTGTTATCTTTCTAGCCCGGAATGGGGCTTTCACAGGCAATTTTCCATCTACTCTGGGATTTTCAGAGACTCGTGCATTGCGGCACATCTTGGTAACCATAGAGGGGAAGTGAACCCCCTTGAGTACTTCTGGGGAACGGTTGAACATCTCATCATGAAGGAGATTGGCGACATCAAAATCCTAGTGGGTCATAAAATAGTAGATAACTGCTGCTCGTGGCCCATTGACATTGGTAGTGTTGCTGGAGGGCAGCAACGGGCTGTTGATAAATGTGAGTCAACACTTAGCCTCCCAATTGAGAGACTGGGAGTTTAGTACGATCCGATGCTTTATCCATATATACTTTCTGTCTGGCATACATATTGTCTCAATAAT
Organism: Nicotiana glauca; assembly: GCA_026770625.1. Classification (NCBI taxonomy): domain Eukaryota; kingdom Viridiplantae; phylum Streptophyta; class Magnoliopsida; order Solanales; family Solanaceae; genus Nicotiana; species Nicotiana glauca. The sequence goes on along the minus strand of MU696164.1, from coordinate 16,611 downwards.
CCGTGCCCACCAGACATTGGGGTGGCAATAAACAAGGTAATGATCTGTGTCCCCCATGAAAACTGGCAGCCGGTACACTCGGTGGATGGCCTCAAGTGACACATCTACATGGGTATTGCATACTGTAACCACCCTATTGACATGCTTCGGACAGTTCACATAGAACTCCCTAACCATCTGTACATTCACCTCCTCCAGTGCATCAAATAAGATGTCCACCTGACACCTCCTCAACTTAGAAAAGATACTTGGGCATTCCAGTTGCAAGGCTTGCTGGTCAATATGCACTTCAGGTAATAATTTCTTAGACGCCTTGGCATTATACCGGTCCTCAACTGGTTTGGAGAGAAACCTAGCGCAGTCAAATTGGGCCACACTAGCTTGACCCCTAGCTCTAGAAGATCTGCCTGGTCCACTATCAAAGGACCATGTGGCGCGTCTCTTCCTTGATGGATGCATTGTACCTGCCAAAACAAATAGAGGCTCCTATCAGTGAGGGTTTGAGTTGTGTGAACCTTGGGTGGTTACTCAGACTTCACCACTACTAAGGCCATATTAGCCCTTAGAACTCCATTAGGGCAATTCCACAAACACCTTGTGAGCAAGGCTCTATCCTAACAGATTTAGCCCTTATAGAAACATCAATTCTTCCCCCAAAACAATAATTTGTACTTCACTATTCCACCCCTCAACAATTAGTCATACCCACATAAACACACACTTCTCTATAACATTGTGCACATACCTCTCTACAACATTCTGCACATAACCCATTAATAATCAAAAAGAAAATCAAAAGAAAAAAAAATATACTAAAAATACTGCACAATTAAAACTACGATTAACCTAACAAGCTAAAACAAAAATACAAGAGAAGAGAGAGAGAAGCTTGCCATACCTGGATGTAAGAGAGGGTGAGAGGAATGGAGGTTGGAGGAGATGGTTTTATGTAGGAGAGAGGTGAAGAAGAAGAAGAAGAAGAANTTGCGAATCACCATGGTCAAACGCGATCCCACCGCGACTGCGGTGAATAAAATACCTTGAGGCAAAATGTTTGCGTTTCACTGTGGTCGCGGTAAAATTCTTAACCTTGAGGCAGAATGCTCCCGTTTTACTGCAGTCGTACCGCGGTTGGGGTAAGATGCATTTTTTTTACAAAGAGGTTACATAGAAAATAAAAACAACAACATTCGTGGGTTGCCTCCCACGTAGCGCCTGATTTAACATTGCGGCACGACGCATGCTTGATTCATTACTCCTCTTTCGCGTGTTTGGGCTCTTCCAATGTTATTGTCTCTCTATCCTCTTTCTCTTCTACCATTCCAAGGTAATGTTTCAACCTTTTCCCATTCAATGTGAACTTATTCGTCCCATCTTCTAATTCAATCTCAACAATTCCACTTGAGAACATTTGCACCACTCTAAAGGGTCCTAACCATCGGGACTTCAACTTACTCGGAAACAATCGCAATCTCGAGTTGTATAACAGCACTAGATCTCCAAATTTGAAGTTTCGATCCAATATGTGCTTATCATGCATTAGTTTCATCCTTTCTTTGTATAATCTAGCACTCTCAAATGCCTGGAACCTAAATTCCTCGAGCTCATGTAACCCAGTGACTCTGTTGGTGCCTGCTATCTCTATGTCCAAGTTCAACTGCCACAATGCCTAAAGTGTTTTATGTTCGAGTTCTACCGGAAAGTGGCATGCCTTTCCAAACACCAACTTGTATGGTGACATACCAATTGGAGTTTTGAATGCTTTACGGTACGCCCACAATGCATCATCCAGCTTCTTCGCCCAATCTGTCCTTGTTGCGTTCACTATTTTTGTAAGGACACTTTTGATCTCCCTATTTGACACTTCAACTTGCCCGCTCGACTGTGGGTGATAAGGGGTAGTCACTTTATGACTAAATCCATATTTTTCCAACATCCTTGCGAATGCTCTATTGCAAAAATGGGTTCCACCATCACTGATTATTACTCTCGGGGTGCCAAGATGTGTGAAAATGTTTTACTTTAGAAATCCTATTACCCCTTTTGCATCATTGGTTGGAAGAGCCACCGCTTCGACCCACTTGGAGACATATTCAAATGCTACCAAGATATATTTGTTACCATACGAGTTGACAAACGGCCTCATAAAGTCGATTCCCCACATGTCAAAAACTTCCACTTCTTAAATTGTGGTCATTGGCATCTCGTGACGGCGAGATATGTTGCCTGTCCTTTGCCATTCATCGCAATCCTTGAACAGAGTTGGCCAATGCAAACCCAATTCCAACACTTTAGCTGCTGTCCGAATTCCTCCAAAGTGTCCACCATATGGTGAAGCATGGCAAGCCTGCAAAACAGAGTGTTGATATTTTTTTAGGATACACCTCCGGATCATGTTATCTACACATATTTTAAACAGTATAGGTTCATTCCAATGATAAGACCGACAATCATGAAAGAACTTTTTCTTTTGAATTGAGGAGAGTTCATAAGGCATAATACCACTTGCTAAATAATTAGCAATGTCAGCATACCACAATGTCTCCTTCATTGTCATTGCAAGTAACTATTCATCCGGAAATGTCTTTGTTATATCCTCAACCTCTACCTTCTTTTCATCTCCTTCCAACCTGGAGAGGTGGTCAGCAACTTGGTTCTCTGTCCTTTTTCTGTCTCTGATCTCCAGATCGAATTCTTGTAGTAGAAGAACCCAGCGAACCAAGCGTGGCTTTGAGTCCTTCTTGTCTATCAGCTACCTAATTGCTGCATGGTCAGTATAAGCAATAACTTTTGAACCAATCAAGTATGACCTGAATTTGTCGAATGCAAAAATGATAGCCAACATCTCTTTTTCCGTTACGGTGTAATTGAGCTATGCACCGCTTAGCATTCTGCTTGCATAGTAAATTGGGTACATCAGTTTATCCTTTCGATGCCCCAAGACTGCTCCTATAGCATAGTCACTTGTGTCGCACATCAGTGATAACTAGGGATTTTGACACATTTTATACCCCTTTGTGCTTATGCTTTGATTATAAATTCATACAAAATAGTCCCAAAAGGCTCATAACTTGTGCTTGATTTCAGGTTTGATCAACAAAGTGACAAGATGTCAAAGATCGGCTCAAAAGGAGTGAAACCTGCACAAGTACCAAAGACAAGACAAAACTCGGGAGAAACAGGCCTAGTGCGGCCGCACTACACTTTGTGCGGTCCGCACTAGGGAGATTAAGAGAGTTGGGTTTTCAGGCATCAAGGCAGTGCAGCCGCAGAAGGTTTTGTGCGGTCCGCATTGAAGCACAGCGGCCGCACCACCATTCTGTGTGGTCCGCAAAACCAAAGTTCAGAGAGATGCCAAATTCAAAAGATGAAGCCTTTGCGGTCCGCAGTCCATTCTGTGCGGACCGCATTGAAAGCCTCTACAGCCGTATTCCATTCTGTGCGATCCGCGGAGACTGGGTTCAGAGAGTCAAAATTTCAAGTTCAAGAGCTTAGTGCGGCCGCACACCATTTTGTGCGGCCCGCACTGACCCAGCATGGGCAATTTTGTCAAGTTTTCCAGCTTAGCATAAATAGATTCTTTTTCCATTTTTAGGGCATCAGACGTTGTAATACAGTAGCTGCGCTTGTGAGAAGACTTTTCTTAGCCATTTTGGGCACTTTTACTTAGTTTTAACCGTTGAATTTGCGTATTTACTTTAGTAATTAATTAATATGTCTTTTTCTTCATCTATTTGTCTGATTTTCTCTTCAAGCATGAGTAGCTAGACCCATTAGCTAGGGTTGTGGCTCAACCCTAGTGTGGGTAATTGATGGGTATTGTGATTTAAGGTTAGATTGACTTTGGGTATTTGTTATTTGGATCAATTTTATGGTTTAATTTATGAATTAGAGGTTGCAAACACTAGTTTGTGCTAAGTTGACTTGGGCTCTTCTTGAGAAAGAGAGCCTAAGTTTTCAAACTTTACTCAACAAGGAATTGGGATGGACTCAAGAGATTTGATAGTCCCAATTAAATGGTTAAACCTCGAGAGAGTAATACCCGAGTTGAACCCTAGTTGCTTGGACAATTATGCATACCCAATTGGTCTTGAGAAAGTCAATTGGGCAAAATCACTCTTTCTACCAAGAGGTGTAGAGTGGGTAGTATTGAGCAACGGTTATAACATATTCCCCAATCATTTCAATCGTGCCTTGGATGCAAGTACCCATCAATTGGCCACCTAGGTGGAAGTCACTACCCTAGTGCCTTTTAAACTATTAGATACAACTTGTAGCAATTTACTCTTAGTTTAATTTAGTTGCAATTATAATTTGTAGTTTGATCATAGTAGATATAAAGAAAAACTAAAAATGAATAGTAGTGATATTTGGAACAAATACGCAATTCCAACCTAAATAGATACTCGACTCCAATTCTAGCTCTCTGTGGATATTGATCCCGACCCAAAATCGGGTAAAAGCTATTGCGACCCTCTCTTGCTACTTAATAGTAGTGCGGAGTTGGAAGCGATCACTTTTTGGCACCGTTGTCGGGGAGCTAACGGTTTTGGCTATTTATTTAGTTAGTTTTATGTATTGTTCTTCTTTCTTTCTTTGTTACTTACTTGTTTGTGTCACTACTCAGGTACCAATATGGCATTGAACAACGCTAATGACCCTCTTGGAAACGTGATAGCGGGGGAGGAGGTAGATGATCTTGATCAAGATGAGGTACCTCTTGCACCTCAAGGACAACGGAGAGGCCAGAATGCCAATGCTAATCCAAATGATAATATTCCAGATCCTCCTCTGCCACCTCCAAGAGTGGTTCCCAGAGTATTACCGAATCAAGGGTGTGCGAGTGCTATTGTCCCACCCCAAATTCGGGCAGGGAATTTTCAAATAACCAATGTGATGTTGACCTTGCTCGAGCAACATGGGTATTTCACGGATGCCTACAAGCATCTCAAAGGGTTCATAGATACATGTTGGGGGAGCAAGCAGACAAATGTGTCCGAAGATGCTCTTAGGTTGAGACTTTTCCCATTTTCACTTCGAGGGAAAGCATTGGATTGGCTAGAGAGACTCCCTAACCATTCCATCACAACTTGGAATGAGTTGGCGAAAAAGGTTATTGCTAAATTTTTCTCACCCGGGCACATGGCAGCACTTCGAGATGAAATATTGGCCTTCAAGCAGGAGCCAATTGAACCTTTGCATGAAATTTGGGAGCATTTTAGAACAATGGTGAAATAATGCCCAAATAACGATATAACCGAGGCAATGATTCAACAAACCTTGTATCGGGGCATCAACACCATGAATCAATGCATTGTGAACCAATTGGTCGGGGGCAACTTTATGAAGCTTCCTTACATATAGGCTTGTGAGATATTGGAAGAGATGGCCGACACTTCTTCGACGTGGCAAAGTAGAGCGAATGTGCCCCAAGGTGACCCCACGATCATTCATTTGTACAAGGAATTACACAATCATGGTCAAGCTATTGCTGAGCTTACTACTACTATGAATCAATTGGTGAAGGCTCAGTTGCAACAAGTTCAAAATCATTGCCAAGTCAATGTCATGGAAGGTGTAAATATGCTCGTCAATAAGAGAAGGCAAAGAGGTCAACAAGCTCAAGGGAATTCTGAACAATATGATAATGATGGCGGTGGTTATTCAAATGATTACTATGATGACCAAAGTGAAGAGTTACAATATGCCAATAACTATCAAGGCAATAGTGGCAAATCTTCAAATGAACAATGGCGACCCCAAGGAAATTAGGGCAATCAACAACAAGGTGGTGGTAATTGGAACAAAAACAACCAAGGAGGTAATTGGGGGAACAACAACCAGGGAAACCAAGAGAATTGGAATGGTAATAACAACAACTGGAACAACAATAACAATCAAGATGGATGGAATAATGGGAACCAAGAAAACCGGGGGCAAGGCTTTCAAAGGCCCCATATGTACCAACAACCGAACAATCCAACCCCTTTCCCTTCTCAAGGTCCTAGTTCTTCAGGTAATGATATGGGTAGAATTGAAATGATGTTCGAACAAATGATGAAGAAGAACCAAGATTTCGATGCTCAATTGGCTTCCCATAATACCTTTATCCAGAACTTGGAGGTGCAATTAGGCCAAATCTCTCAATCATTGAATACTCGCCCTAAGGGTGCTCTACCAAGTGATATGGTAGTGAACCCAAAGGGAACAATCATGTGATAGTGGTTACAACAAGAAATGGGAGAGATGGTGATGTGCATGCCTCGAAAGATAAGCAAGTTGTGGATGATGATGTTGAGTTGCGGGAAGATGATGTACCTTTGATAGTTGAATATGTGGTTCAGAATGAGGTGAACAATGATGTGAGGATTGACATTAATGAGGCTGAGGTGGAAACTCAAGATGCCGTGAACCCGTCTAGGGAACACGTGATTGACATGCCTGAGCCGATGGTGCCCAAAGCCAAGGCACCTTTGCCTAGGCCACCTCCACCTTATCCTCAACGGTTAGCAAAGAAAAAGAGTGACAACCAATTTAAAAAGTTCATTGACATGATGAAAAGCCTTACAATCAACGTGCCTTTGGTGGAGGCACTTGAACAAATGTCGGGATATGCCAAGTTTATGAAGGATTTGGTGACGAAGAAGTGGTAGATGGATTGTGAAACAATAAAAATGACTCATCAAGTCAGTGCTATCGTACATTCTATGGCCCCAAAACTTGAAGACCCTAGAGCTTTTACTATACCTTGCACTATTGGAAGTGCGGATTTTTCCAAGGCCCTTTATGATTTGGGGGCTTGCATAAATTTGATGCCTTATTTGGTCTTTAAGACTTTGGGAATTGGGCAACCTAGGCCGACTCAATGAGACTTCAAATGGAGGATCGATCGATGAAGCAACCTTTGGGCATAATTGATGATGTGCTTGTCTGGGTGGATAAGTTTATATTGCCGGCTGATTCTGTCATTTTGGATTGTGAAGTGGACTTTGAAGTCCCAATTATTCTAGGGAGACCTTTCCTTACAACGGGGAAGGCATTGGTTGATGTTGAAGCGGGTAAGCTAACTTTCCGAGTGGGGGATGAGAAGGTCATCTTCCATGTTTACAATTCCATGAAGCAACCCAATAGCACCGAGCTGTGCTCATTTGTGAACATTGACACAGTTGTGATCGTGGATGACACAAGTTCTATGATTAACGTGGAGGATCCTCTTGAGGCCGTGCTTATAAATCTTGATGTCAATGATGATACTAGCCGAGTGGAGTGCGTAAATGCCTTGCATGGAATAAGTTCCTATTCTTATGAGCCGAGAAGGCTATCCTTGGATCTCGAAAATAGAAAGACACCTCCAACTAAGCCATCAATAGAGGAACCACCGGTGTTGGAGCTAAAGCCATTGCCTCCACACCTCAGGTATGAGTTCTTGGGCCTTTGTTCTACTTTACCCGTTATTATTTCTTCATGCCTTACTAACTAGCAGGTAGACGCCACTTTAGCGGTTCTCAAAAGGAGGAAAAAAACAATTAGGTGGACATTGGCCGATATTCAGGGAATAAGCCCCACATTCTGCATGCAAAACCCTCCTTAGAGCATCAAAGAAGATTGAACGAGGCAATACAAGAGGTGGTGAAGAAAGAAGTGATAAAATGGTTGGATGTCGGGCTTGTGTACCCTATCTCCGATAGCTCATGGACTTCTCCGGTGCAATGTGTATCGAAGAAGGGTGGGATGACTGTGGTGATAAATGACAACAATGAACTTATTCCCACTCGGACCGTTATCGGATGGAGGGTATGTATGGACTACCAGAAGCTGAACAAGGTGACCCGAAAGGATCACTTCCCATTGCCATTCCTTGACCAAATGCTAGATCGTCTTGCAGGGTGTGCCTTTTATTGCTTTTTGGATGGATATTCGGGTTATAATCAAATATTAATCGCTCTGGAGGACCAAGAGAAGACCACATTCACTTGCCCATATGGCACATTTGCTTTCTCTCGGATGCCGTTCAGGTTGTGCAATGCTCCGGCGACCTTCCAACGATGCATGATGACTATTTTCACTGACATGGTGGAAGATATCTTAGAATTTTTCATGGATTATTTTAGTGTGACTGGTGCTTCCTTTGAAGAGTGTTTGGGTAATCTGGATAGAGTGTTGGCCCGGTGTGAAGACACAAACCTTGTACTCAATTGGGAAAAATGCCATTTCATGGTTGAAGAAGTTATAGTGTTGGGTCAAAAAATTTTTAAGCATGGGATTGAAGTAGACGAAGCCAAGATTGAGGTGATTTCAAGGATCCCTCCCCCCATTTCTGTCAAAGGGGTGAGGAGTTTTCTTGGGCATGCGGGGTTCTACCGGCGGTTTATCAAGGATTTTTCGAAGAGTGAATCCTCTTTTCAAGTTGCTAGAGAAAGATGCTAAGTTTGTGTTTGATGAGAAATGCATGGAGGCCTTTGAACTTCTCAAGCATAAGTTGACCACCACTCATATCATTACTGCACCTAATTGGAGCTTGCCCTTTGAGCTCATGTGTGATGCTAGCGATGTTGTGGTTGGAGCAGTGTTGGGTCAACGTGTGAACAAAATGTTTCATCCGGTGTACTATGCGAGCAAGACAATGAATGGAGCTCAATTGATCTACACGGTGACCGATAAAGAGTTGTTGACCATAGTGTTTGCAATGTAAAAGTTTCGACCGTACCTTATGGGGGCCAAGGTCATAGTGCACATCGATCATGCCGCCCTTAGGTACTTGATAACAAAGAAAGACTCCAAGGAAAGATTGATGAGATGGGTGTTACTACTTCAAGAGTTTGATCTAGAAATTGTGGACCGGAAAGGTAGTGAGAATCAAGTGACGGACCAATTGTCCCGCTTGGAAGAGGAAGGGAGGCCTTGTGATGGCCTAGAGATCAATGACTCATTTCCCGACGAACATCTCCTTGCGGTGTCAATGAATGATATGCCATGGTTTGCCGATATTGCTAATTATCTTGTGACCGGAATAGTCCAGCATGAGCTCTCTTCTAACCAAAGGAAGAAGCTCAAGCGGGATAGTTTGGACTTCTATTGGGATGAGCCATACTTGTTCAAGATTTGCACGGATGGCGTGATTCGAAGGTGTGTCCCGGAGGAAGAGAAATTGAGTATTTTGGAGGCTTGTCATTCCTCTCCCTATGGTGGCCATCATGGCGGAGCGAGGACGACTTCTAAAGTTCTTAGTTGTGGGTTTTATTGGCCAACTTTGTTCAAAGATGCGGGTGATTATGTGAAGAGATGCGACGAGTGCCAAAGAGCGGGGGGAATTTCAAAGAAAGATGAGATACCTCTCAATACCATCCTTGAGGTTGATATTTTTGATATATGGGGCATTGATTTCATGGGCCCATTTGTTAGCTCTTATGGGAACACTTACATTCTCGTGGCGGTGGATTATTTTTCAAAGTGGGTTGAAGCCGTTGCTTTTTCGAACAATGAGGCCCGAAGTGTGGTTGCATTTCTCCAAAAGAGCATTTTTACAAGGTTTGGTACTCCGAAGGCAATCATAAGTGATGGGGGTCCCATTTTTGCAATAGAGCCTTCGACACTTTGCTTTCAAAGTATGGTGTCAATCACAAAGTTTCTACTCTCTATCACCCATAAGCAAGTGGTCAAGTGGAAGTTTCCAAAAGGGAAATCAAAAGCATATTGTCAAAGATGGTCAATGCAAATAGGACCGATTTGTCAAAGAAGTTGGATGACGCTCTATGGGCTTATAGGACGACTTTCAAGACTCCTATTAGTATGTCTTCATACTGGTTGGTGTTTAGGAAGGCTTGCCATCTTCCGGTTGAGTTAGAGCACAAGGCTATGTGGGCTTTGAGGAAGCTTAATCTTGAGTGGGATGTTGCGGCCAATATTTGTGTTGAACAACTAAATAAACTTGATGAATTCTGATTCCATGCCTACTCTAGTTTGTACTTGTATAAGGACAAGATGAAGTACCTTCATGATAAATATACTCGTGGAAAGGAGTTCAAAGTTGGTGATTTGGTTCTCTTGTTCAATTCCCGGTTACGTCTGTTTCGGGGAAAGCTTAAATCAAAATGGAGTGGACCGTTTGAAGTTGTGTTGGTGACCCCCTTTGGTGCTCTTGATTTGAAAAACAAAAATGGTGAAGTCTTTAGAGTGAATGGGCACCGTGTCAAGCAATTTCTTGGGAAAATTGATGACAGCCACGTGGTGGCACTTATCCATCTCAAATGATGTGATGGTAACCCGCGTCATGCCGCGACATTAAATCAGGTGCTTCTTAGGAGGCAACCCATGTGTTTTTCTTTTTGTTTTCTTTGATTTTATTTGTAGTATAGTATTGATTTTTGTGCTGACTAGTTGTGAGATGTTACAGGATTGAGTTGATACAGTGCAGGACATAATTGAAAAATTGCACAGGTCTCTGAAGTTTCCAGTGCGGCCGCACTACCATTTTGTGTGGTCTGCACTGGTCAAGGATGTTAAAAATGCTCTCTGAAGTTTGCCACCACGACTGTAGTTGATTTGGGGCGGTCTGCGGTGGACCACCGCGGCCGCGGTCCATTTTGTGTGGACCACGGTGGGTTACTGAGTTGGACTTGAACATAATAGACCAGTGCGGACCGCGGTCCACACTGGTAGGTGAGAATGGGCCCTAGGTTTTTTTTTTTCTATAAATTGACCCTGAGGACCCCCTTTTACCCTTTTAGAAAATTTAACTCTCAGAAGCGTAGATCACTGTTCATCCTCTTCTCTTCTCGTAATTAACTGCATAGATTGATCATTCCTCATTTCATCTAACAACTGGTAACATAATCTTCCTTTTTCTTGTTTAAATTCTATTAATTTCATTTAATTTTCATTTTTTTTCTTAGCTTAGATTTTTTCTCCCTCTCGTAATTGGTTCATTTCTAGGTTAGATTAGTTTAAATGTTGATTCCTGTGGACTTGTTAGTTAAATGAACTGGGTAATCAATTAGGTACTCTAATTAGGCAAAAATTTGAACTTAAAAGCAAAATCTCAAACCCTAACTCAGTGCCGATCCTGGTCACCCAGCGCGGACCACGGTCGTTTCTATGCGGTCCACGGTGCCCTAGTGCGGTCTGCAGTACCACTTTGTGCGGACCGTACTGATGATATTGTGTCAAGCTGAACCTTGTGCAGTGCGGCCGCACTACATTTTGTGTGGTCCGCACTGGCCTAGTGCGGCCGCGGTACCATTTGTGTGGGCCGCACTGGTCAGATTCAGAGGAGGGGTATTCTGAAACCTACCCCTATGCGGACCGCGATCGTTTTTGTGCGGTCCGCACTGGGGTGTGTTTTGCAACTGTCTGCAACATTTTAAGTCTGTTCTGCAATTCTTCCTACACCAATGTTCCCACTACTTCTATTGATACTAACAATGTTAGATGACTGTGTTTGCAGATAATGGTTAAACTAAGAGGCAAAGGCTCAGAACAACCCGGAGGTGATTCCTCCCGGGGAGGGAAGCAAAAGTTGATTAAACTCACTCCCCAGGCTCGTAAAAACATAAAGAAGATGAGAAAGGAAATTAAGGCAGCTGATAGAGCCTGTGATCAGTCGGGGAGTGAGTATGTGTCCTCCCAGGACATCTCTTCCGACTCTGTGCCAGAATATGTTGAAGATTGGCCGGGGAGATTGAGATTGACTGATGATACTCCTCCACCATCACACACTGCCCAAGCACCAAATCATGTTTCTACTGAGTCATCTGAGGGCTCAGCAGTCGGTAGTGGGGAATACTCCACCTCCCCCATAACTTCATTATCCGGGAAGGGTGCAGACAGAGGTGAGGAGGAGGTGCAGGGAGATAAGGATGTAGCTAAAGGTGGTGAGCCTTAGCTGGGAGGAATTGCCCAAACTATAAAGCCCGATGTTTGGGAGGATAGGTTTGTGATCCAGGTGGCGTACCAAAAGTTTAGTAAGTGGTGGCCGGTGAGAAAGTTGATACCGGAGCGAAGTTTCATTGGCTGAGATCTATTACCCCACAACCCTGACGTGCAGGGACAATTTGGAACTAGAGTGGGTTGGGAATATTTTATGGAAAAGTGTGTAGATGCCAACGAACACATGGTCAAGGAGTTTTACTACAATGTAGCCTACATTAAAAAGGGCTCCAAAGTGACCAAGGTTCGTAATAAAACAGTGTTGTTTGAAGGGAAATACCTCAACTAATACTTGGGCTTCAATGAGGAGGATGAAACTTTGTACATGGTGAAGTTGGAGATGGGCGAGGAGGTCCGTCTATGGTTAGCTCAGTACCTGGCAATCCCAGGTACCGTTCCGGATTGGTTGACTGCTGGGGTCAAAATATTGCGGAGGACCTTAAACTTTAAGGCAAGGGGTTGGGAGACATTTGTTTGCAGCCGGTTGGATCCTACTACACATGACCAGACCCTTCCTCTCCACCGGGTTGTATTGGTTTCTTCGATTATGGCGGGATACCCCATAAATGTGGGGAGTGTGATGTCCCGCATTATCTCGCTATAGGGAGCAGATCATGACCGGAACTACCCTTTCCCTAGCACCCTCACTATGTACTTTCAGTACTTGGAGGTGGACAAGAAGCCCTATGACGTCAAGGTCAAGGCGGCAACCCTGTTCTCCTGGTATAGCTTGAAGGGGAATGACAACCCCAAGGACAAGAACTACAAAGCCCCTGCTTCTGCCCCAACTGGCCAGTCTGAAGAGCCAGTTGTGGTAGAGGTCCCTGCTGAGCCTACCCCCACTACTGCTGACATGCCTCCCGGACCTTCCACATCTGCAGGCCCGGAGATCCCATCTACCGTGCCCATCCCATTACTGCCCATCGGCTGAGCCAGGCCCTTATGAGTATACACAACTGGATGCAGAATGCCTTATCCAAGTTGTCCGTATTGACTACCACAGTAGAGGCTTAGTCGGCTCCCCCAGCCCTACAAGTTCCCCAGTCTATCGAGGATGTGCTTAAGGAGATTCTTACCAACCAGAAGAACCTTGATTCTCAGGATGCATTGGCCAAGGCAGTCGATTCACACTGCAAGGCTCTGAAGGAGCTTGCTAAGGAGCATAAGAAGCTGCGGAAGACACGGGCCTCCAAGGAGTCCGTGAAGGAGCTGCGGGCAGATGTTGATAGACTGAAAGCAGACCAGCTGCCTTTGGACATGTTGCTTGATGATCCAGTCCTAACAGCTTATCCACAACCAGAACAGACCTAGAGGCCTCCGAGAGCAGATGATGCCATCATCCAATTGGCGGACCCACCAGAGGCTTCCTCCAGTCAACCACATGATGTACCAATTCCACAGCCTATCGAGGTCCAGGCCCAGGTCCCAATAGAAGCAGAGCAGACCATCGGGAACCAGTCTGAGGTTCCCGAGCACACAGAGGACCCAGGGACCACCCATGATCCTATGCAGATAGACACAGCTTAGGGAGTCTTCTATATCCTTTTTCTATATTTTTTTTGGTGCTTATTTAGACTAGTTGGCATTGGGGATAATGCCAACTTTCAATTGAGGGGGTAAGCCCTACATTTTTGTGGATGACTGTATATGTTGATATTTTTATGCTTTCTTGATTCTTTTTCACATTTGGTCTGTATATAATTTGATATTATCACACTTTTATTTCACTTTTGGTCTGCATATATGATAAGTAGGGTTACAAATTGCTACAAAATAGTCCCAAAATGCTCACAAGTTGTGCTTGATTGCAAGTTTGAGCGACGAAGCGACAAATATCAAAGATCGGCTCAAAATGGAGTGAAACCTGCTCAAGTGTCATAGGCTAAGTGAAATGAGGAAAAGAGGGCCTAGTGCGGACCGCGCAAGAGTGAATGCAGCCGCACTAAGAGATTCAGAGACTTTGACATTTTCAAGCTGAAGGCAACGCGGGCACGGTACTAATCACGTGGTCCGCAGTCAGACTTAACGGCCGCGCTACCCTTTTACGCGGTCAGCGGACATGAGGTTCAGAGACTAGAAAATTTGGGGATTAAAACCACGCGGCCGCACTTCTCTTTTACACGGTCCGCGTGAACGAGATTCAGAGAGTTGAGGATTTAGCAATTTCAAGCAATGCGCTCCGCGTTCCTTTATGTGCGGCCGCGCCAACTCCCATCGCGGCCGCAGTGCACTCTCTCGCGGTCTGCGGTCCTCAACTTCAGAGAAGCTGAAATCATAAGTCCAAGAGCTAGTGCGGCCGCAGTCCTTTTTGCTCGTTCCGCGGTGACCCCGCAGGGGTATTTTTGTTCAGGTTTTCTAGCCTAGTATAAATAGAACATTTTACCATTTTGAGGTTAAGTTTTAATTTCGAAAACGCAGCTGTGCACCTGGGAACGAGTTTGTAGACATTTTTGGCATTTTTGTTCTTTATTAACGATAGATAATTGTAGTTTCTTCTTAGTAATTAATTAGTATGTTTAGTTCTTCATCTATTTCTTCAGTTTCTTCTTTAATTATGTCTAGCTAAACTTATTAGCTAGGGTTGTGGCTCAACCCTAGTGTGGGTAATTGATGGGTTTTGCCATCTAAGGTTAGATTGATATTGGGTGTTTGTTATTTCGGTTGATTTTATATTTTAATTAAGGATTGGTGGTTGCAAACATTGATTCTAGCTTTGCGGGTTTAACTCTTCTTGAGAAAAAGAGTCTATGACCCCAAAATTGACCCAACAAGGAATTGGGATGGACCCACGAGAAATGGTAGTCCCAATTAACGGGTTAAATCTCGAGAGAGTAATCACCTTACTTAAACCATAGTTGCTTGGTCTAAATTGGCCTACCCAATTGGTCTCGAGAGAGTCAATTGGGCAAAATCGCTCTCTCTACCGAGAGGTGTGAGAGTGGGAACAATTGTGCAACGGTTATAGCATAAGCTCCAACTATGTCAATCTATCCTTAGTAGTTTCTACCCGTTAATTAACCACCTAGGTGATGCCACGACCTAGTGACTTTCTCTGTATAAAGTACAACTTAGCAATATTCTTGTAGCATAATTTAGTTTTAATCATTAATTTTTATAATAGTAGTTATAAAAAAAAATGTTTGAAGTGACATTAGAAGCACAACAGCATCTCTAGACTAGACAGACAATACAACCCCACTACTAGCTCCCTGTGGAAATTCGATCCCGAACCACTATTCGGGTAAAAGCTATTGCGATCCGCTCTTCCTACCTTGGTGTAGCGTTGAGTCGGTAGTGATCACTTTTTGGCGACGTTGCTGGGGAGCTTACAGTGTTGACTCTCTGCTTAGCTAGTTTTGTGTTTTGCTTCTCTTTCCTTCTTTTACTAATTTTGTTTGTGTCAATCACTCAAGTACTATGGCTTTAAATGCTAATGATCCTCTTGGCAATGCCATGGCGGGGGAGGAGGTTGAAGATATTGATCAAGATGACTTCTATTACCTCAAGCTCCACGTAGAGGCAGAAATGCCAATGCAAATGCTAATCCGAATGAGAATATTCCAGACCCTCCTTCGCTACCGCCAAGAGTGGTCCCAAGAGTTCTTCCTAATCAAGGATACGCCAGTGCTATTATTCCTCCCCGAATACGGGCGTGGAACTTTCAAATCACAAATGTCATGTTGACCTTGCTCGAGCAAAGAGGGTATTTTATAGGTGCCTCCGATCAAAATGCATACAAGCACTTGAAGGGGTTCGTTGATACATGCTGGGGTAGAAAGCAAACAAACATATCCGAGGATATGTTGAGATTAAGGCTTTTCCGGTTCTCTCTTCGGGGTAAAGCGTTGGATTGGTTAGAAAGGCTCCCCAATCATTCTATCACCACATGGGATGAATTGGCAGACAAATTTATTGCCAAGTTCTTTTCTTCAAGTCATATGGCGGCTCTTCGGGATAAAATTCTAGCTTTCAAGCAAGAGCCAACGGAACCTTTGCACGAGATATGGGAAAGATATAGAACAATGGTGAAGGAGTGCCCTAATAACGACATGACCGAGGCAATGATACAACAAACTTTTTATCGGGGCATCAACACCATGAATCAGTGCATTGTGAACAAATTAGCCGGAGGGAACTTTATGAAACTTTCTTACCAAAAGGCATGTGATGTACTTGATGAAATGGCCGACACCTCTTCGGCATGGAAAAGTCGAGCAAATGTGCACCAAGGTGACCCCACAGTCATCCATTTACACAAGGAATTGCACGATCATGGCCAAGCTATTGCCGAGCTTGTCACACCTCCTTTCGGCGCTACCGCACCCCACGAAGGGCGTGGTAAAGGGAGTTTTTCCAATTAAAGGACAATCGAGAAGGGATTTGATTATTGAGAAAATGGAGTCGCCAGTTGAGAGATTTATGGTGTCCCAAGTTACCGGTTTGATTTCCGAATCGAGGAAAAAGTTGACTCCGTATTACAGTCTACGAACCAGAAATCCGAATAAGGAATTCTGTTAACCCGGGAGAAGGTGTTAGGCATTCCCGAATTCCGTGGTTCTAGCACGGTCGCTCAATTGTCATATTTGGCTTAATTATCTGATTTTAATAACGTGCTTTTAACTTATGTGCAAATTTTAACTTTCAACCGCTTTTGATTATTATTATTTTATAAGAATTACAACGTCG
>MU696161.1:17132-33573 GCA_026770625.1 Nicotiana glauca | reverse complement strand
AGTAAATCTTGCAACTGGTCCTTTAACTCCTTTAACTCTGGCGGGGCCATGCGATACGACGGAATAGAAATGGGCTGCGTGCCTGGGGCCAGATCAATACAAAAATCAATATCCCTACCGGGCGGCATACTCGGCAGGTCTGAAGGAAAAACCTCGGGGAACTCCCGAACGATAGGAACAGAGTCAATAGAAGGGACCTCTGCACTGGAATTGCGAACATATGCCAAATAAGCTAAACACCCCTTCTTGACCATGTGTCGAGCCTTTACATATGAAATAACACTACGGGTGGCATGACTTGGGGTCCCTCTCCACTCCAATCAGGGCAAATCTGGCAAGGCCAAGGTCACGGTCTTGGCGTGACAATCCAAGATAGCATGATACGAGGACAACCAATCCATCCCCAATATAACATTGAAATCCACTATGTCTAAAAGCAATAAATCAACACGGGTCTCAAGACCCTCAAATACTACTACACAGAAATGATGAACTCGGTCGACCACTATAGAATCACCCACTAGTGTAGATACATAAACAGGGATACCCAAAGCGTCACTAGGCATAGCCAAGTAGGGTGCAAAATAAGACGACACATATGAATACGTTGACCCAGGGTCAAACAGCACTGAAGCATCCCTATCACATACCAGAATAGTACCTGTAATAACAACATCTGAAGACTCAGCCTCTGGCCTGGATGGCAAAGCATAACACTGGGGCTGGGCCCCACCTCCCTAAACCATGTCTCTGGGACGATCGGCTACTGACTGACCCCTACCTCTATCGGTCTGAGCTCCAGCTCTACGGTCTATACCTCCACCTCTATAATCCCTACCCCCGCCTCTAGCTGGTTGGGCGGGCTGTGGATCACCTGCTGCCTGAATCATGGGGCGAGAACCCTACTGCTGAGAGCTGCCTGAGGCTCGAGGGCAAAACCTGACAATGTGACCGGGGTCACCACAACCATAACAAGACCTCGGCTGCTGTGACTGCTGGCCCTGTTGACCTTAATGTCCTCCCCTGAAGCTCTGAAGTGGGGTGCACTGATAGGCTGCTGATCTGAATAGTACTGTTGAGAACCACCATTACCTGGAGTAGCATGAGAAACCTGAAGCGCTGATTGAAAGGGCCTCGGTGAATGACCTCTACCATAGGAATCCCTACCTCCAGACGAGGTAATACTGAACCTACCAGAATGACGAGGCCTCTTATCCGACATCTGACCACCTCCCCGTGCAAGGGCCATCTTAACTCTACGGGCCGCATTGGCCACCTCCTGAAAGGATATATCACTGCCAACTCCCATAGCCATTTGGAGACGGATCGGGCGAATCAGTCCATCAATAAATTTTCGGACCCTCTCTCGCTTTGTGGGGAGTATCGGAATAGCATGGCGTGCCAAGTCAACAAATCGAGTCTCATACTGTGTAACTGTCGTGGAGCCCTACTGGAGGCGCTCAAACTGCCTGCGAAGTGCCTCCCACTGAGTGACTGGGAGGAACTTCTCCAAAAATAACTCCGCGAACTGATCCCATGTCAAAGCTGGAGACCCTGCTGGTCTAGATAGGCAAATATCCCTCCATCAAGTATTGACGGATCCTGTAAGCCGGTAGGTGGCAAAATCGACCCCATTAGTCTCCACTATACCCATGGTCCTAAGGATCTTATGACAGCTGAATAAGAAATCATGTGGATCCTCTGATGAAGCACCGCTGAAAGCGGTGGTGGAGAGCTTGGAGAACCGATCAAGTCTACACAAAGCGTCCGATGACATAGCTGCTCCATCACCGGCCTAGGCTGTAATACCTGGCTGAGCTGCCACAACTGGCTGAACCACTGGAATATGAGTCTGGGGAGCTACCTACTCCAGAGTACGTGTAGCAGGAGTCTGAACCTCTCCTCCAGCCTGAGATGTGGCTGGTGCTACTGGCAGCAAACCCTCTCTAATGACACTCTCCAAAAATCCTGCCAATCTGACTAGAGCGTCCTAAAGATCCGGGGTAACCATGACCCCTCCTGGGACCTGAGATGGGCCCACAGGAGCTGCTGGGGCTGGAACCTTCTCATCATAGTCAATATGAGGCTCCACCTCTGGGACTGTTGCCCGGGGCTAAGCTCTGCCCCTGCCTCGGCCTCTGGCACGGCCTCTTCCCCTTACAGGAGCTGCTGCTGGGGGCTCGGGCTGCTGTGCGGTAGAAGAGGAAGCACGTGTTCTCGCCATCTGTGAAAGAACAGAGTAGAAAGACAATCAGTATTTGAGGAACAGAATCGCACGACAAGAAAGAACAAAAGTGAAATTTTTCCTAACTCCGTAGCCTCTGGGGATAAATACAGACGTCTCCGTACCGATCCCTCAGACTCTACCAAGTTTGTTCGTGAGTAGTGATACCTATGTAACCTAGAGCTCTTATACCAACTTGTTACGACCCGGATTTTCCACCATCGGGAGTCGTGATGGCGCCTACTGTCGGAGCTAGGCAAGCCAAGCATTAAAACCTTTTCGGATAACAACACAATAATAATAACAATAATAAACTTTTAAATAAAAGCGGAAGTCTTTCATAACATAAATAACTGGAAACCAAAAATGCGGAAGCTTTACATTTCACTACTCAAGACTGGAGTCGCTATCTCACGGACTACTAATGAATGCTACAAACAAGTCTGAATAGAAAAAATACATCGTGTTTGTCTCAGTACAATGAAAACAATCAGAATATATGGAAAGGGACTCCGGCGTGCGAATGCCAGCTAGGCTACCTCGTAGTCCCTGGACTGAAGTCATCTCCCACTCAATGTGCTAGTGCTATGGTCCAAAAGTTGCTCCGGTACCGTGATCTGTGCAAAAACCACAGAAGTGTAACATCAGCACAACCGACCCCATGTGCTGGTAAGTGCCTGGCCTAACCCCGGCGAAGTAGTGATGAGGCTAGACAGGACCACCAATCAACATGTGCAGTTCAATATATATATGTGCAATAAAAGGAAAGAATACCAAAACCAAACAGTTAAAAGGGAGGGAAAATGCTATGGGGGAATACAATCCGGATATAAAAGTCATCAACGTAAATAAGAAACAAGGCACAACAATAATTAACAGAGACAAGAAATCCAGCAGTTGCACGGCATCAACCTTCGTGCTTTTACTCTCGTCCTCACCCAAAGCAATCAAGTAAAATGCACGGCATCACCCTTCGTGCTTTCCTCACATAACTCTCATTTCATGGCACGGAATGATCCTTCGTGCAAATATAATCAAACATTGGCACGCAATGACTCTTTGTGCATAAAATAATCAACAATGGCACGGAATGTCCCTTCGTGCATAATATAATCAACAATGGCACGGAATGTCCCTTCGTGCAAATATAATCAACAATGGCACGGAATGACCCTTCGTGCAAATATAATCAACAATGGCGTGGAATGTCCCTTCGTGCAAATATAATCAACAATGGCACGAAATATCCCTTCGTGCAAATATAATCAACAATGGCACAGAATGACCCTTCGTGCATCATCACTCTTCCTCACCAAACAGCAATCACAACCAAACGGGCAAGGGAAATAAATAATAACAAGAAATGTCCCGGCAAGGGAAAAACACAATTAAATAGCTAAATCCCGGCAAGGGAGCAACAACAACAACTTACACATCTCGGCAAGAGAGATAATCACATCTCTTTCCAATTCTTTCATTTCTTACTCGATAGTATTTTATCGTTTGAGCCAATGCTCCAAAGAATTCACAATTCATAAATAATCCTCAAACTTCTCACATTATGTAGAAAATCATTAATAAGCTTGGAAGAGTCCCAAAGTATACCAAAACAAGTACCAACAAAGACCCACGGTCATGCTAGACATCGGTGTATAGATACTCGTCACCATGCCTATACACCGTACTCGATCATTTAGCAATTAACAATTAATAATACTCTAATCCTATTCCCTCAAGCCAAAGTTAGATCAAACACTTACCTCAATTGCTCCAAAAATCCACTCAAGCCTCTAGTATAGCTTTACCCCTCGAATTCACCACAAAACCGCTCGAATCTAGTCACAAATTACTTGAATGTACCAACAAGTGCTAATTGAATCAACTTGAATGCATGAAAATGAATTTCCCAAAGTTCTGCTCAAAAATTCCCAAAATGCCCTTGGCCCACGTGGTCAAAACCCGAGGTTCGAACAAAAACCCGGTTACCCATTCCCCCACGAGTTCATATCTATGATTTATTTTGAAATCGGACCTCAAATTGAGGTCCAAATTCCCAATTTTATGAAAACCTAGGTTCTACCCAAAACCCCCATTTTCTCCCATGAAAAACGTTGATTTTAAGATGAAAATATGATAAATGATGTTAAATATTGAAGAAATTAAGTGAAAATCAACTTACAAATGGATTGGATGAGGAAGGGTTCTTGAAAAATCGCCAATGGGTGTTTGGGTTTTAGAGATATGAAAAATGAGGCTCAAAAATTGAATTAAGTATGAAAATTGCAGGGCTGCGGATGTGGGAATTGCGAACCCATTAGACTTGGGAAATGTGAGAAAATAGTTCGCATTTGCGAATACTGCCCAGATCCCAGTCTTCGCATTTGCGGAAATTTATTCGCATTTGCGATGTCCGCATTTGCGCAAAACTCTTCGCTTTTGCGATCCCAGGCGGACTTGGCTAGCTTCGCATTTGCGAAGCAAACTTCGCATTTGCGATACTCGCATTTGCGAGATGCGAAGCCTGCAGGTCTGAAGCACCTGTTGCAAAATCAACAGCCCAAGGTTTAAGAAAAATAACTTGACACCTATCCAAAAGCCACCCGAGCCCCCGGGGCTCCAAACCAAACATTCACACTACCTCAAAAACATCCTACGGACTTACTCGCGCGATCAAATCGCAAAAATAACATCAACATCAATGAATCAAGCCTCAAATCATCATTTTCATTTCAAACTTCATAAACTTTAAACTTTTGATGTTTAGGTCCGAAACACGTCAAATGACGTCCGATTTCGACCAAACTTTACAGAAAGTGCTTAACACATATTTAAGACTTGTACTGGGCGTCGGAACCAAAATACGAGCCCGATACCATAGTCTTTTAATCAAATTTTCATTTCCATTTTTCTTAATAATTTTAAAAAAATAATTTCACAAAAAAATTCATTCCTCGGGCCTGGGACCTCGGAATTCAATTCCGGGTATGCCCCCATATTTTTCTACGGACCCTCTGGGACCGTCAAATCACGGGTCCGGGTCCGTTTATCAAAAATATTGATCGAAGTCAACTTTAACCATATTAATATTAAAATTAATCATTTTTTGTACAGAATTCATATTTAAGCCTTCCAGCTACACGCCCGAACTGCGCACGCAAATCGAAGCAAATAAAAGTGAGGTTTTCAAGACCTCAAAAGCGCGAAACGAATGAGGAAACGGATTATGGCCCTTTGGGTCGTCACAATACAAGCAGAAAGAATTGAAGAAACTCCTCAAAACAAAAAATGTTGGAATAGCTGGTATAGTGGAAACAAGAGTTAAAGAAGGCAAAGCAGGAAATATAATAAAAAATATAGCTACAGGGTGGAGCAGTATGGACAATTATGCATCAGCAAGTAATGGAAGAATATGGGTATTGTGGGATAATAATAGATACCAAGGACTAAGATAAAAGAAAATGCACAAATGATACACTGTGAATTCATAGAGCACACTGGAAAGGTAGATTGTATGATGTCCATAATATATGGATTTAACACAACTGAACTGAGAAAAGGCTTATGGGAAGAATTGAAGACTCTATCCCAAGGTATCAAAAAACCTTGGATAGTGATTGGAGATTTTAATGTAGTAATGTATGGACCAGATAGGGACCAAGGTAATCCAGTCCAACAAACTGAGGTACAAGATTTTGTGGACTGTATACAGGAAGCTAACCTAAATAAGATGTCATGGAAAGGGGATTATTATACATGGAGTAACAAGCAAAAATGGAGGACAGGATACAAAGTAAGATTGATAGAGCTTTTGGGAACTTTGAATGGATGATGAAATGGGGTAATGTAACAGTAAAATATGAGCTACCAGGGATTTCTGATCATGCACCAATGCATCTGAGATTGGGAGTGGATCAAGATAACATTAGAAGTCCATTTAGATTCTTTGAAGTATGGGCAGAACATAAAGAATTTACACAACTGGTAGAAGAAGTGTGGCAACAAAGGCAAGACTCATGGACAATGAGAGGTATATGGAGAAAAGTGAAGAGGCTAAGAGCTAAATTGAAAACACTGAACAATAGAAAATTTAGAAATGCTGAGCAAAAAATAGAAGAAGCAAGAGAAGAAATCCAGAGAATACAAAGACAAATGCAGAAGAAGTTTGATGATGAATTGCAAGCTAGAGAAAGGGATGCATTGCAGAGATTAGAAAAGTGGTCAATGATAGAGGAAAGCATCATGAAGCAAAAATCCAGATATAAATGGATAAAGCTGAGGGATGCAAATACTAAATACTTCTCAGCAGTAATGAAAGAAAGAAGGCACAGGAAACAAATAAAAGAACTGATGGGAGTGGATGGCAACAGGATAAATAAGCAAGAGGAGATTCAGGGAGAAATAGTGAGGTTCTATAAAGGCCTTATGGGCACAACTGCTGAAAAACTCACAGCAGTTGATAGAATAGTAATGAAAAAGGGACCTGTGCTAAATAAAGAGCAGAGAAAAATGTTAAACTCAGAAGTAACCAAACAGAAAGTTTATGAAGGGCTCAAAGGAATTGGTGATGATAAGGCTCCAGGGATTGATGGGTATAATGCAATTTTTTTTAATAAGGCATGGCATATTATTGGGGAGGATATGACAAAGGCAGTGCAGGAGTTCTTCAATACAGGAAGAATGTATAGAGTTATCAACTGTACAGCCATAACTTTGATACCAAAGGTAGACAATCCAACAACTATTAAAGAGTATAGGCCAATAGCATGTTGCACTGTGCTATACA
The DNA here is from genome assembly GCA_026770625.1 of Nicotiana glauca. Classification (NCBI taxonomy): domain Eukaryota; kingdom Viridiplantae; phylum Streptophyta; class Magnoliopsida; order Solanales; family Solanaceae; genus Nicotiana; species Nicotiana glauca. The sequence continues at coordinate 26,566 of MU696161.1, read as the reverse complement.
AAATGATTTCCAAGATATTGGCAGCTAGAATGCAGAAGATACTAGGAGGAATTATATGTGAAGCACAAGCTGGATTTGTACCAGGAAGAAGAATAGGAGATAACATCATCATGACACATGAATTAGTGAAAGGTTGCACAACAAAGCATATATCACCAAGGTGCATGATCAAGATTGATTTACAAAAAGCCTATGACTCAGTTGAATGGAGCTATTTGGAGCAGATTATAAGACTAATGGGGTTCCCTGAAAGATACATAGAATGGGTGATGAAATGTGTCAGAACAGTAAGCTATTCAATCATAGTGAATGGGGAGCCAACAGAACCTTTTGATGCCAAGAAGGGATTGAGGCAAGGGGATCCAATGTCCCCTTTTTTATTTGCTATAGCAATGGAGTACCTGAGTAGATCACTGAAGGAAATGACACAAACCAAGCAGTACAAACATCATCCCAGATATGCCAGATTATCACTAACTCATTTTTGTTTTGCAGATGATCTATTAATATTTTCCAAGGGAGGAGCATAATCAGTTAAGGAAGTAATGAAATGCTTCAATCAATTTTCAACAGCTTCGGTTTTACAAGCAAATAAAGGGAAAAGCTCAATTTACTTTGGAGGAATGGGACAACAAAAACAAGAACAGATACTACAGGAATCAGGATTTACAAGAGGTGAATTACCATTCAAATACTTAGGAGTGCCACTTTCAACTAGTAGGCTGACAATGATACAATGGAAGCCAATCATTGACAAAATTGTGGCAAAGATCACTTCATGGATAGCAAGAAAATTGTCATATGCAGGAAAGAGCCAATTGATAAACAGTGTCTTATTTGGAGTTCAATCATACTGGGCTCAGGTGTTCATCTTACCAGCAAAAGTGATGAAGGCGGTGGAAAGCTTCTGCAGAAGTTATCTTCGGACAGGAAACAATGTCATAACAAAAAAGGCATTGATCAGGTGGGATATGGTATGCAGTCCAAAAAGCAGTGGAGGATGGAACATCATAAATATGAAGTTGTGGAATAAAGCAACCATTGGCAAGCTCTACTAGAATGTAGCACAGAAGGAAGATAGAATGTGGATAAAGTGGATACATGCATATTATATAAAAGGGCAGCAAATGGAACAAGTTAAGGTACCAAAGCAGGCAAGCTGGATGGTGAGGAAAATACTGGATGCAAGGCATATTATAGAAGAAAACAAGGTGCAGATAAGTAAGGGAAAAGGGGTCAAAAAGTAGATATACCTGAAGCTGTTGGAAGATCAACTTAGAGTCATGTGGAAGTGTCTGATGTTTGGAAATGCTGCAAGGCCAAAAGCAAAATTCACTCTGTGGTTACAAATGCAGAACAGACTACTCACAGTGGACATGTTAAAGAAGTGGGGGATTCAAGGAGAAGACAAATGTAGCTTATGCCAGGAAAAAGAAGAAATGAGAGATCACATGTACGTAGAATGCAGGTACACAAGGGAGGCATTAAAGAAGGTGCTGCAATGGGCACAAAAATTAAGCTTAATGGGAACCAACTGGGAAAAACATGTGCAAGAAGTGACTAGAAGAGCTAAAGGGAGGTCAAAGGAAGCACAATTATTCAGAATGTTATACACAGAATTGGTACATAATATATGGATAGAGAGGAACCAGAGAATTTTTTAGAAAACAAATAAGAGTTGGGAGAATATAGCTAAGGAGACAGTGTACGTTTGTTGTGCACGAGCTCCTCCTAGTATAGCAGAATTAGTGCATAATTATAGATTTTAAAAATAGCTAGATAGGAAGAGCAGGAGATTTATGTATATAGGATAGTTATGCTGAGATAGCTAACTATGGAGCCTTGTAAATATTGCTGGTGACTAATACAAAAGCTAATTACCCAAAAAAAAATGATATATTCTATTTAAATTATCGAAACACCATTTCAAATTAGAACAAGATATGAGAAATCTTGATTTTTATGTTTAATTATTAAAGTTAATCTTGACAGCGTACGTTAATAAAAAATTATAGTGAGACAACTGATGTTGGGTATATTTTTATATGTTTTGATGTTACTTTACCCATATTTTAACCGCTTTTTGTTGCTATTTGGTGTTAAAAATGCCCAACATGGTTTAATTATTGATTTTATGACTAATGGAGTTGTGTGTGATGATTTAGGGTGTTTGGAGTGCAAAAATATGAAGAAAAGATGCTCCAACTAGAGGAGAAGAGGACGTGTCCAACCTCAGGAAAAAGGTTACTTGGTGCACCCCTTAGCAGTGAAGTCGACCCATAGCATCCCCATAACATACGCACCTGGGCAAAGTTGAGATGGAGGAACAAAGGGTGGATGCTTCGCATGCGAAGCTGAGAAGCGGAGGACAAGGTGGATGCGAAGCATCCATCCCAGCGTTAATCCCTGAAGCATATTCGGGCTAGGATTAGGAGAACAATGGCCCACGACTTTTGTACGCAATATATAAGCCAAAAACACCTCTTTTAGGTCATCTAACATATTGGGAAAGGAGAAAAAGTTGCTACAAAGCTTGGGAACCACGGAATTCGTCTTGAGTTCTTACTTTTTCCTTCTTTTATGTATTCTTGGGAATTACTTGAAATTGTTACTATGAGCATGCGTGGCTAAGAACCCTATTGTTCTAGGGTCATGGGTGAAACATGAATGTTATGTTTGAAGTTTAATTTGAAGAAGTTGATTTTATCATATTGGGTTGTTTATTTAATTCCGTTCTCAATTATTTTGCTGAGTAGCTAACAGTGAAATACTATCTACGAATCTAGAGTTGATCTAGAAAGTGGGGATTTTAAATTGCATATAGAATTAAATAAAGCAAGTTCTTGAACCCGGGCATCGAGGAACGGATTCGCAATTAGGATAGACATATACCTAATTTTCTTGCTTGGTTGAAATACAGGAAGTATAAATGTATTTTTGTTAATCTTAATTCCATAGACATGTAGGCATTAAGTTAGATTGAATAGGCGAGTAAGAATTTGACAGATTCTTATGAGCAATATCAACCCTGTCAATCAACAACCCAGATAAATCAATTAGTCATTTTAAGCCAAGAACGCAACACGATTGTTAGCTAACCCGTGACCCTGGAATATTCTCTCCTACTGATTGTTATTTGAAATTTCTATTTGTTCAGTTGATTTCTAGTTAATTCATTGCTTGATAGTTGTAGGTAGTAAATTAGTGACTTCTATATTTTGTGAAAAATCTCTTGAATCGATAAGTTAATTGAGTTTGAATCAGTCAATAGTTAATCACAAGTCTTCGTGGGAACGATACTCTACTCACTACTTTATTACTTGACGATCGCGTACACTTGCGTGAGTATTTTTGGTCGCAACAAGTTTTTGGCGCCGTTGTCGAGGACTTAAAAATTGGCTACTTGACTGAGTTAAGCTTTTATTAGTTATTTGTTCAAGCTTTAATTTTCAGTTTACCTTGTTTGTGTTAACACAAGCTCTTCTCTTGAATGCGAAGGAGTAGAAGCGCAAATAATCTCCTTCCTCTTGATCCTGAAATTGAATGAACACTTCACAGAGTGAGGAGGGAAGTCGAAGCTAGAACTAGAATTTAAAGAGAGTTGGACATCGTAGTTCAACCACAGCCAATAAAGATGGCAGGTAATGCAGAGCGTGCGGTAATAGAAGCCGCAAGGCCCAATCTTCCTAATATCACTCAGGCTATTGTGAAGCCTAAGATCGCAGGGCATTTTGAACTCAAACAGTATATGGTACAACTAATTCAGTCGACAGGGCAATATGTGGGTCTATCTCATGAAGATCCGCAGAGGCACATTAATACTTTCTTGGAAATTAGGGATACCTATAATTATCCGAATGTTTCCAAGGACTATGTCAGGCTGACACTTTTTTCCTTTTCACTGCTGAGGGAAGCTAAGGAATGTTTGCAAAAGGAGCTCGCGAACTCAATCCACACTTGGGATGATCTAGCAAGAAAATTCTTAATCAAGTTTTTCCCCACTAAGAAGACAAAGTCATTGAGGAGTTAGATTCTTGGGTTCGAATAATGAGATGGCGAGACACTTCGTCAAGCGTGGGAAAGATGCAAGAAGCTACTCAGAGACTGCCCACATCATTATCAGACTGATGAGGTATTGGGTCACACATTTGTTGATGGGCTAGATGATGCATCAAATATGAATCTTGATTCAGCTTGTGGGGGTAGTTGCATGGATAGACCGTACAGTGAAATCCAACTCTTGCTAAAAAACTTCACTGCTAATGATCATAATTGGCAAGGAGATGGGGATTCACGAAGGGAAATTAAATAGAAGGCAGCCAGGTTGATTGAGCTTGATGGCGTCTCAGCCATGAGAGCCGATATAGCAAAATTAGCAAATCAGATGAATAGAATGACAATGCAACAAACACAACAGATGCAACATGTACAACAAATATCTATTTGCTGCGAACTATGTGGTGACAGTCATAGGAGTGACATGTGCCCCACGAATCTTGAATCTATATACTATGTAGGGCAACAGAACAGAGTTCCAATGAATCAAATCGCACAATATGGGAACACTTACAACCCAAATTGGAAGAATCATCCCAACTTCTCATGGGGTGGAAATCAGCCGCATCAAAATTATTACAGACCCCAAGGAAATTTCAATCAACTTCAGAACTCACCCCAACAAACAGAAGAGAGTACGAATGACTTGCTGAAGTAGTTATTGCTTGACAATCAACAGCTCATGACCGATTTTAGAAATAATGAGAGGCAAATGGGGCAGTTAGCAGCAAATCAAAATACTAGACCTGCTGGAGCTCTCCCGAGTGATACTGAGCCTAATCCTAAGGCACAAGTCAATGCGGTTACCTTGATAAATGGAAGATAATTAGAAGAAGTTCCAGTGAAAAAGAAGTATACAGCTAGACTTGAAGGAGAATTAGTTCTTAAACACGTTGAGGAGAATAAGAAAGAAAAGCTAGAAATTGTGACAAGGCCACCACCTTCGTTTCCACAAAGACTTCAAAAGCAAAAAGATGATGCTATGTACAAGAAATTCTTAGAGATTTTGAGCCAAGTGCGTGTGAATTTGGCGTTGGTGGAAATTTTGCAAGAAGTTCCTAAGTATGCAAGGTATCTTAGGGATATTGTGGCAAACAAGGAAAGACATACAGAGTCTGAAACAGTTGCACTTACTGAAGAGTGCAACGTTAGGGTTCAGAGTAAACTTCCTCCTAAGTTGAAGGATCCTGGGTGTTTCACAATTCCTCTGTCTCTCGGAAAACAAGATGTTGGTAGATCCCTGTGTGATTTAGGGGCTAGTAAAATTTGATGCTATCCTCTTTGTTCAAGCAACTCGGATTGGGGGTGCTTAAACCTACTACAATCACTTTGCAGTTGGCTGATAGATCACTAGTTATGCCAGAAGGAATTATTGAGGATGTGTTAGTTCGAGTGGGAAAGTTTATTCTTCCTGCTGATTTTATTATTCTTGATTACGAGGCAGATAAGGAAGTACCTATTATTATGGGGCGACCATTCTTAGCTACTGGTGGATCGCTTATTGATGTTAAGGAAGGGAAGTTGAAGATGAGAGTTGGCGATGAAGAAATTATTTTTAATGTGTACAAGGCACTTAATCTCCCTAAGCATTATGAGGACTTGTGCATGATTACTATGTATAACTGAAGTCGATAAAACAAAGTCCTTATGTGAATTGTAGTGATTCGGACGGGACAACTAAATTGGAGGAGGTGGTGTTGCAAGTTGAGTGTGTAAGGATGATTGAGAAAAGAGCTAGAGATAAAAGAGGAGACCTTCTAAGAGTATGTAAAAAGGCTAGGCTTAATGGGAGAAAGAAGAAGAGAAAGCGCCCAGCCTGAACAGAGTAGCAGTGTCGTGCCGCGACGTTAAATCAGGCGCTTGCTGGTAGGCAACCCATCTTTACTGTTTTTTTTTAGTTTTGTTTTCTTATTATTGTTGTAGTATTTATTTTTGTTTTGTAGGATTATAAGAATAGGAAGCGCATCCATTAAAAGAGTGCAAAAATGAGTTAGATGGTGAGAACTAAGTGTGGGGAGCTACATAAAGCACGATGCTTGGGAGAAGTCTGAGTACCTCGTGAGCTGCTATTGTTTCGGCCTTTAGCCTACCAGGGAATCTCTTTTACCCTCTTATTATTTATAGTGTGCATTGAGGACATTATAAAATTTTAAGTGTAGGGTGAGAAGATTGTTTGGGTGAGTTTATGTGATAGCGTAGCTTAGTACTCGTTCTTAGTGTAGAGTTTTTGTTTAAAAAAAGGAAAATTGGACTTTTCCCGATAATGGATCTCCTAGACAGTTTTCTTGAGGGATTAAGGTCCTCAGAAAAGCACAAAAAGATTTTCTTAGCCTTGAGTAGTTAGTAAATTTAATCTATTAGGCAATAATCCCCCTTGGTTTTTCTTTGGCCATCGATTCTTTTCCAAGGGATGAATTTTTAACCGGGCATTAGTTTTTCTTTTTAGAGTAGTGTAACATGTAAACACTCAGGCTAAATTCAGCATATTCTGTGACTTGTTTGATATTAACAGAGTTAGACCTGAGCATGTGGATTATAACTTTCTCCATGAGTTTGTGAGGAATGATTTTGCCTTTAAAAGTTAAATAGCTTCTTCGTGACTCTTAGGCTCATTGTCTTGACTCATGTGCTAACTGTTGTGCTGTGTGCATTAAAAATTGGGACTTAACTCAGTACTTGCTTTGATTAAAAGTTGAAATGTAGTCATCCTAAGTGAATCATGTGCCAATGTATGGTGAGATTCTTTTGTATAAGTCTCGTGTTGTACATTTGTGTCTAGAACTTGCCCGGTATGTGAGTTGATGTGAAATCCTAAGTTTTGCTTGGTTTGAAATACGATTTTAGGCCTTCTTTGATCCTTTTGAACTATAATAATGCTACCACAAATCAAATCTATCCCTAGTTAACCCTTTGAGCCCATATACGTTTATTTGGCACCCACATCACAAGCCTATACCCTTTTTGTTCTTAATTAACATTGTTTTGATACTTTACCTCTTAAGGCACTTTAATTGTAAAATGAGCGCTAAAAGAAGTAAGAAGGGACTGAGTATGGGGTGGTTTTTGAGTGGAACCAATGAAAGAAAAAATGGGCACTTATTTTGTAAAATAATACACCACTAGCGAAATTTGAAAAAGAAAAAAAAAAGCAAAATCTGGAAAAAAAAAAGAGATAAGGAAAAGTGAATAAATTATTGTCCTATTCTTGCTAGTGGGGTATACATTAAGGTAGTGCTTAAAGAAAATGGGAACGTTGTTGGGAGTGATTTTTGTTGAAAAATGGAAGTTGGGATTGAAAAACTTGCGCTCAAAGTTGATTATGTGATGTGTTAAAGTGCTTAGGATGGTGAATTACTATTCCTAAATATATCCTACCTGTCCCTTAGCCCACATTATAACCATGAAAAGTCCTAATTGATTTGAGATCGAGCAAGCCTACATTAGTAGAGATTTACATTAAGGGAAAGCATATGGTGCCTTTTGTGCGCATGTGAACTTCATGGAGAGAGTGAGAGAATTCTTCTAATGTATTGAAGTCCTTAAATTACGTTCAAATTTTATTTGAGTGTGCGGACTATCTTTCTTGATTTTGTGGTGAGGGCACATGTTTCATGATGGATAGACAACTTTATTAAACTTTTCAGTCAGAGTGAGTAGGTTGGCCTAAACGTAGTTATCCTAAGGAGTCAGTTTTTGAGGTTGAGATGTCCCGAATGTGCTATTTGATTGGTTTGAATTGTTCAATAGCGTACTTGGCATGTTATTAACATGGAGAAGGAAGTCCGAGAATGCATATGCAAGGGGTAACAATTGATAAGAGAGTGATACAACCCATTATTTATAGTAAATAAAAATTAATGCACTTCATAGTTCTATTAAATAAAATATTAGTACATCCCATGAGAGGTTCTCAAATATTTTTATACATTTTTAAGAAAATTCTGTTAGTATACTGTATTTGTAAAACAATTCTGAAAATATAAAAATGATCATAAACATAAATGACAGAAATAATTCGAGTCCACTGAATTCACAGTGTTTCCTTAAGAAATTTAATCCCCTTCTAGTACCCAAGATTATGGATTATTTCCTCCCAGGATAAAACGAATTACACACTGGTGTAGTGGTACTTCAAACTCCAGTATTTCAGCGAACACAAAGTTTGGTAGCAAATCACACTTTCTTTTTGCTTTGTTTTATGCTAAAAGTATGCGGAAGAAGGAGAAGAAACTCAGAAAATCGTAATGAAATTCTGAGCAGAATAGTGTTGTATTTATAGCCTTAAGTTGGGCTGAAATCTGAAGAGGTGCAACTCTTCAGAATGGTTGTTTCTGCAAAACGGCCACATCATAAATGTCATTACATAAATGGTTATTTACTAAAAAATAAAGAGGAAAAATTGATGGGTAGTTAATTTTCTGTTAAAAAAATAGAAAACTGAAATCTGGATAACTAATTTGGATTTAATATTAAAATTAATATTTTGTTATTAAAACAAATATGTAATAACATTCCTGTTAATATTTTACTATTAATAAATAAATTTGGTCCAAATTCGAATCCGAAGCCGAGCGAGCGACGACGATGACGATGCGAGGCTTGCTTTCTTCTCAACTCTTTAAGAGCTAGAAGAATAGTAATTGCTTATATACCCATAAAAATCCTCTTCCTCTTCCAATATGGGACAATGTCTATTTGCCAAGGGGGGAAACTTGAAATTTCACTAAAAATTTTCATTTGCATCCATTTCTCATTCACTATCTTTTAAGTATTTAATATATTAAATACATTAAAAAACCCAACAATCCCCCACATGAATGGGGAATGGCTATATCACGGAAGTAGGCATGAAAAATGTATGATTCGCAAGCAAGGATTAATTATATCTGGATAAGTAGGTTTCCCTTTGAACTTTCCGTAGTGAATTTATGTCGGATATACTCGATCAATCGGTAGATTTGATATCTTTGAACCGTCGAACTTTAGTGTATACCTAGATAGCCACAAGTCACACAACCAATCCTTAACCGACTTTAGTTCTCATTGTTGTATTCGTTTCAGCCATGAACACCGCCTGGTTTCATAAGTGCGTAGAGAACTGGCCTTACAAAGTTTTCCTTGAAGCGGCTAACTGTGACGACCCAAAGGGTCATCACCTGTTTTCCTCATCTGTTCCGTGCTTCTGAGGCCTTGAAAACCTCAGTTTATATTGCCTCGATTTGCGTACGCAGTCCGGGCGCGTAGCCGAAAAATTTTTATGTTGAAATATGTGAATTCTGTGAAAAATTTGAAGAATTTTGATATTAATATTGATATAGTTGACTTTGGTCAATATTTTTGGTAAACGGACCCGGACCCGAGTTTGGACGGTCCCGGAA
>MU696161.1:0-11640 GCA_026770625.1 Nicotiana glauca | reverse complement strand
TATGTTGTAGTCTCATTGTTTCGAGACAAACGGTTATTATATTTCTTTCAGACCATTATATATAGTTATTCTTAGTGGTTCGTGAGTTAGTGACTCCACATCTTGGGTAGAGGATTTATGTTGAGTATTTCACATTTATATTCAAACCTATGAAAGTAGATTTCCGCAGTTAATGTTATTATTATTATTCATGTTATTAAATTGGCAACAAGATGGTTTTTTTTATCAATGGAAAGATAGTGAGTAAATTGTCTTGCCTAGCTACCATGAGTAGGCGCCATCACGATCCCGATGGTGAAAAATCCGGATCATGACACTAACACTTCACACTTACATAGGTGATTCCTAAACGTGTCATCCCGTAGATACACTATTTGATATACCTCGTATCAAATTTAGAAATCATTAAAAAATCTTAATGCTTTATCCTTGGTACTGAACATTGTCTCATCACAAGAATGGACCAAAAGTTTAGTTGACAATGTTGAACCGTCCTAAATGACTTTGTTTGATCTCTTTGAACCTAGATCTTGCGATCTCCAGTCTTCTAGGTAGAGTTACCACCACTATGACTTGTTCTCGGCCACAATCCCATTCCCCTTGATGAATTCTCAACTACCTCTTTAGTTAGGCCTTTTGTAAGTGGATCTGATATATTATCACTTGACTTTACATAGTCAATCGTGATAATTCCTCTAGAGAGTAATTGTCTAACGATTTTATGTCTTCATCGTATATGACGAGATTTACCGTTATACATAACGCTCTCAGCCCTTCCAATTGCCGCTTGACTATCACAATGTATGCATATTGGTGCCAACGGTTTGGGCCAAAATGGAATATCTTCCAAGAAATTCTGGAGCCATTCAGCTTCTTCACCGGTTTTATCCAAGGCTATGAACCCAGCCTCCATTGTAGAGCGGGCAATACAAGTTTGTTTGGACGACTTCCAAGATACCGCTCCTCCACCAATAGTAAATACATATCCACTTGTCGACATGGAATCAGTTGATCCGGTGATCCAATTTGCATCACAGTATCCCGTAATGACTACAGAATATTTACTGTAGTGCAAAGCAAAGTCCTGGGTATGCACTAAATACCCTAAAACTCGTTTCATGGCCATTTAATGAGATTGACCTGGATTGCTCGTATATCGACTCAATTTACTTATAGCATAAGTTATATATGGTCGTGTACAATTCATGACGCACATTAAGCATCCCAACACACGAGCATAATCCAATTGTGATATGCTTTGGCCTTTGTTCTTTGCTAATGCAAGATTCATGTCAATTGGAGTCTTTGCAACTTTAAAGCCCACGTGCTTGAATTTTTCAAGTATTGTCTTAATATAATGAGATTGTGACAATGCCAGACCTTGAGAAGTTTAATGGATCTTAATTCCCAGAATTAAATCAGCAACTACCAAGTCTTTCATATCAAACTTGCTAGTTAGCATACGCTTAGTAGCATTTATGTTGGCAATGTCATTACTCATTATGAGCATATCATCCACATTTAAGCAAACAATGACTATGTGATTTGAAACATTTTTAATGTACACACATTTATCACATTCATTTATCTTAAACCCATTTGACAACATTGTTTCATCAAATTTTGCATGACATTATTTGGGTGCTTGTTTTAGTCCGTAAAGGAACTTAACAAGTCTACAGACCTTCTTTTCTTTACCTGGAACCACAAACCCTTCAGGTTGTTTCATGTAAATTTCTTCCTCCAACTCTCCATTTAAGAAGGTCGTCTTAATATCCATTTGATGAATTTCAAGACCATAAACTGCAGCTAACGCTACCAACGTTCGTATGGACGTAATTCTTGTAACTGGAGAGTATGTATCAAAATAGTCAAGACCTTCTCGTTGTCTATATCCTTTGACCACAAGTCTTGCCTTATATTTGTCAATAGTGCCATCATCTTTCATTTTCCTCTTAAAGATCCATTTAGAACCCAACGGTTTATTTCCAGGAGGAAGATCAACCAATTCTCATGTATGGTTGTTCAGTATGGATTCAATTTCACTATTGACTGCCTCTTTCCATAACAATAATTCCGAAGAAGACATAGCTTCTTTAAATGTTTGAGGCTCATTTTCCAATAAGAAAGTTACAAAATGTGGTCTAAATGAAGTAGACGTTCTTTGACGCTTACTACGTCTTGGATCCTCCTGATTACTGTATTTGTAAAATAATTCTGGAAATATAAATGAACCTAAACAGAAATGAACAACGAAATAACAGAAAACCAATTCGAGCCCACTGAATTCATAGTGTTTCCTTAAGAAATTTAATCCCCTCCTAGTACTCAAGGTTATGGATTATTTCCTCCCAGGATAGAACGAATTACACATTGGTGTAGTGGTACTTCAAACCCCAGTGTTTTAGCGAAAACAAAGTTCGGTAACAAATTACACTTACTCTAGCTTTGTTTGATGCTAAAAGTATGCAGAAGGAGGAGAAACTCAGAAAATCGTATGAAAATTCTAAGAAGAATAGCCTTGTATTTATAGCCAAAAGTTGGGCTGAAATCTGAAGAGGTGCAACTCTTCAGAATGGTTATTTTTGCAAAACGGTCACAGCATAAATGTCATTACATAAATGGTTATTTACTCAACAATAAAGAGGAAAAATTGATGGGTAGTTAATTTTCTGTTACAAAAACAGAAAACTATCCAAATCCGAAGCCGAAGCCGAGCGACGACGGCGGCGGCGGCGGCGACGGCGCGAGGCTTGCTTTCTTCTCAACTCTTTAAGAGCTAGAAGAATAGCAATTGCTTATATACCCATAAAAACCTCTTCCTCTTTCAATATGGGACAATGTCCATTTGCCAAGGAGGAAAACTTGAAATTTGACTCAAAAATTTTATTTTCCTCCATTTTCCATTCACCTCTTTTAAGTATTTAATATATTAAATACATTAAAAACCCAACAAATTCAATATAAAGTCTTAAAAGCATATATAAAAATTATATATTTATATATCGGTTTGATTCAGATTTTTTTACTTAATACCAAATCAAATCAAATCTAATATTTTTTTTAATCAATTTAGTTTGACTTTTTAGTTTGGTGCGATTTTCCGGTTCGATTTAAATACAAAGAAGTTGTGTTTTGACGTTATGTTTTTAGCTTGTTTTGATTCTTTGGTTGGTTTGAGAAACGTAGAGCGAACAAATGAAGGCATGCAGAGTCACCCCTTTTGTCCAAGTGTTAAAATTTTAAAATTTGTGTTCTTCTCCAAGTATTTTTGTCTTTTCTTTTTTATACATTAGTGCAAGTAACTTTTCTTTTTGTATTTTATATGGGGAAAAAATCATATTATCTCTCGTGACACTTGTATATCGTATTTGCAATTTTATTCCAAATAAATTTCTTTGGCATTCATCATCCTTTAAATAGTCTAATACATAAATGAAACTGTCCAATTAAAGTGATAAATTTTTGCGCAAATTTTTTATATCCTGTAGACATTCAAATTAAATAATCCACTATATATGTCAAATTTAAATGGTCAAATTGTTTGAAATTTTAAAGATGGGGACAACTTATATTAGAGTCCAAAAATCATTGCCCTTTGTACATCAAGGGCACAGATACGCCTTGCGGCAAGCGGAGTTACGTGACACCGCTTGGTCGAAATTTTTATAAAAATATTTATATATATTAGTATAAAAACTAAAAATATTGAGTATAAATATAAAAACTGACACCACTTTTATTATAGTAATTTTCAATTATTAATTTTTTTAAATTTTAACATCGCTTACAAAAAATAATGCGTATGCCCCTAATTCTCTTCTTGCTAACAACTAATTATATAGATTCTTGAACAATGGCGCTATAATATAGTTAATTAAAAAAGATTATTGGAGATTTTTTTTTATAAAAACAAATCTGTCGCAGCTACAAAGGCCAATGATCATCTTCTCTTGGTATCACCACCACTAACGTGATGAGATGGTTAGAATTTTTTTATTTTGAATTAGAAATTTCGGGTTCGAGTTTAAGAAATAAAAAACAATGATTATTTTATTAGATCACTAGATAGTATAGGAGAAAAAAGTAGAGCGTTCACTGAATTTTGCATCTGAAACAATTCATACTTCTATACTGTGTTTGAATCCCACCGACGTACAACGTTTTGACAAATGCCAAAATTTTATATATTATATATTCGAAGACTCGAATTCTAAAGTTAATTATTTTAGTTTGTGACAGAAAAATTAATTTATTTGAATTTTAAATTCAATATTTGAATAAACAATTATGCCTGTTATGAAAGAGTCTGTCCAGTTATTTTTATTTGTGAAACAAGATATTTTTTCTAAAAGGGTTTATTGGTTGTCTATAAATACATAAGAATTCCCAACGAAGTGGTATAGAAAATCACAATTATTATTGCAGGCTTTGTTGTATCCTGAAAAGAATCGTGTTGTATTTCCTTAAATTAGTATACAGACAATAACTCGTTAAGGACGGTCAATTTCCACGCATCAAAGCAATTTTATTTATTATTTTCTAACAATGTGAATTAAGCAATATATATATATATATATATATATATATATATATATATATATATATGATTTTACAAATATCATGAGTTTAGTACTAAAATAGATTGAACTTACCTAGATCCGAGGCTAGCAAACGTGAAACCTCGCGAAGCCATGCGCAGAACACTTGTCAATAGAGAGCACCCCACTTAGTAGAAAAATCGATAAAAAATCCTCTGATCTGTGGATAGCTAAGGAAAGAAGAAGATATCACGTGCAATAAATGTGCGTCAAGACAAACTGTTCTATAATTCCTCGTTTTGCATGAATTTGGTAGTTGCTAGAGGTCCACTTTAGCATTATAATAATCGAGGAACAGGTAAATTGATATATATGTTATAAAATAAAAGTGATGCAGTAAAATATAAATAAAAAGAGATAGAAAGAAGGAAGAAGTCTTTTCTTATTTAACTTTGGTGTCTCTTTACCCATCAGATACAAGGTTATTTATAAGCCTAACAAATACATTTTCTATTCATAAAAAGTAAGAGAAATGGAAATACCCAACATCAAAAAGTAGGGGAAATGGGTGTTCATAGCGGCATGGGCATCCACTCCTTTAAACTATTCATAACACTCTCCCTTGGATGTCCATGTAAAATAAATATGCTTCTAAGATTTTACTACAAAAGAGTACATAGTCATATATAATACGCATTACTTGTTGCCTCGTTAAAAACCTTACCAGGAAAACCCAGTGGGACAAAACCTTGGTTAAGGAAAAAAGAGTGCAACGCGTAGTTACTCCCCCTGATGAAAACATCACTTAATATCTCGAAGACGTCGCATTCCAATCTTGTATATCAGCTTCTCAAATGTTGAGGTTGGTAATGCCTTAGTGAACAGATCCGCCAAATTATTACTTGAACGAACTTGTTGAACGTCTATTTCACCATTCTTTTGAAGATCATGAGTGAAAAAGAATTTTGGCGAAATGTGTTTTGTTCTATCTCCTTTGATGTATCCTCCTTTCAGTTGAGCTGTGCATGCAGCATTGTCTTTATACAACATTGTTGGAATATTGCCTTTCGAAGAAAGACCACATGTTTCCTGAATGTGTTGAGTTATCGATCTCATCAAATGCATTCTCGACTTGCTTCGTGAATGGCTATTATCTCTGCGTGATTTGAAGAAGTAGCAACCATTGTTTGTTTTGTTGAACGCCATGATATGGTTGTACCTCCACTTGTAAATAAATAGCATGTTTGAGATCGACCTTTATGTGGATCAGAAAAATATCCTGCATTTGCATAACCAATTAATGATGACTTGGATCCATTTGAATAAAATAAATCCATATCAATTGTAACGATCCGGTCAGTCTTTTTGAGCTCTAGCGCGTCGTTCAGCAGTCTAAGGCCATAAGCAACTTCATTTCGAGTACTATGACTTATACGCGTGGTCGAAACTGAATTTCGGGAAGTCCGGAGTTAATTTGGAAAGAGAATTCTCATTTCGGAAGCTTTAAGTTAAAAGAATTAACTAAGATTGGATCTCGGAGTAAACGACCTCGGAATCGGGATCTGAAGGTTCCAACAGGTTCGTATGATGATTTCGGACTTGGGCGTATGCCCGGATCGGGTTTTGGATGATCCGGGAGAGTTTTGGCGCCTATTGTGGAAGTTAGCATTTTGGAAGAAATTTCATAACTTTGGCTTGAAGTGCATTTCAGTTTTATCGATGTCTGTTTGGGATTCTGAGTCTGGGAGTAGCTCTGTAAGGTGATTCTGGAGTTGGGAGCGCGATCAGAAGTGAATTCGGAGGTCCGTTGGTCATTTTAGAGTCATTTGGCTAAAGATAGAAATTTGAAGGTTTTGAGAAGTTTGACCGGAAGTAGAAATTTTGATATAATGGTCGGAATTCGATTTCGAAAGTTGGAGTAGGTCCATAATGTCGAATATGACTTGCGTGCCAAATTTGAAGTCAATCGGACGTGATTCGACAGGTTTAAACATCAAAAGTGGAAGTTTGAAATTATAAAGTTCATAAAGCTTGGATTGGAGGTCGATCCGTAGTTTTAGCGTTGTTTGATATGATTTGAGGCCTCGAGCAAGTCTGTAATGTATTTTGGGACTAGTAGGTAAAATTGGTTGGGGTCCCGGGGGCCTCGGGTGGATTCCTAGTGGTTAATGGATCGAAAATGGGATTTTTGAAAGGGCTGAAGTTGTTGGTTGCTAATATAATCGCACCTGCAAAATTTGGGCCGCAGAAGCAGCCAAAAGAGCCGCAGATGCGATTTCGGCCAAAAGTGAAGAGACCGCAGATGCAGTCATGGAGCCGCAGAAGCGGGACCGCACAAGCGGTGATCGACGGAGGAAACCACAGAAGCGGTAGAGCAGCTCGCACCTACGGAACTGCAGAAGCGGTCAAAGGACCGCAGGTGCGGAAATGCTGGAGGCAGTGAGGTTCTTTTAAATCAGGGGTTGGGTTCATTTCAACCCCATTTTCTTCCATTGGAGCCAATTTTGGAGCAACTTTGAGGTGCCATTTTCACCACCAAGCATGAGGTAAGTAATTTATGCTAGTTTTGAGTTAAATACATGATTATATACAGATTTGGACATGGAAATTTCTAGAAAACTTGGGCCTAGAGGGAAAACCTAGAAAATTGATATTCTTGGAATTTGACCACGATTTTGGGTATGGAATTAAGAGAAAATCATATATTTGAGTTAGTGAGTTCATGGGTAAACTTTATCTTCAAGAAATTTCAGAAATTCGGGCACGTGGGCCCGAGGGCATTTTTATCAACTTTTCGGTCGGGATTAGGAATTGCTATAAATTGGATTGTAATGAGTAATTGATCATATATTAATGGATTTGCATAATTATTGTCTAGTTTTGGAGCATTGTGCATCGATTCGAGTCTTCAGAAGGGCGTGGAATGTCAGTTATGGATCTACGGAGCGTGGTGAGTCTCCTTTCTAACCTTGTAAGACGGAATTGTCCCCATAGGCAAAATAATTGATTATGTGCTTCTATGTGTGGGGGCTACGTACGCATAAGGTGACGAGAGTCCGTACGTAGCTACTAATATGTATAAGTCCGGGTATTCTAGGACCCAAAAGCATGTCATAGTTGAAATATCTGTAATCTTATTGACAATTAAATTGCTTAAATCTTATCGAATTGGTAAATAAATTTCTAAAAGGGATTAAACTTTATTTTCTTAAATCGCTAAAAGAGAATTGATTTTTATTTGGATAAATGTTCCCCGATAAATCCTTAATTTGCTATTTGAGCACGTATTTCTATGTGTACCTGCGTCGTATGTATGATTCACGAGCAGGGTGTTTATTTATTTGTGTTGACCGTGTTGCATGTATGGTTCGCGAGCGGGGTAATAGATGCATCTATGGTTCGCGTCGTTTGACCCTCAGCAGTGCATATTTTACATTTCTATTGGATCGGGTCGTACGACCTCGGCATGAATTGCGCATGCTTGTATTGCTTGACTTGAAACTTATTAAAGTTGTTGTTGCCTCTTCCTGGCTTGAGAATATGTGTATAAATGATGACAAGAAATTTGAAAACTTTCCTATAAAAGAAAGAATTGTTTACTTGCTTCATTCTATTGAACCAGAATCATGTTTATAAGAATCCACGATTTAATATATTATTGATATAACAATATTGGACCACTAGTAAGTGTCTAAGTAGACCTCTCGTTTCTACTTTTTCAAGATTAGACGGGATACTCATTGGGTACATGTTGTCTTTTGTACTCATACTACACTTCTGTGCATTTTTGTTGCACATGTACATGCATCTCTAGTGGCCTAGTGGGCGTAGCAGCATGATTGATTTGGAGACTTAGGTGAGTTGCATTTCCCGAGATGACCCACAGCCAGCAAGTCTCTTTCAGATTACTATATTTATTTTTTATCCAATATTGTATTCCGGATGGTTGTTGTATTATATTATTTCTTAGAAATTGCTCATGCACTTGTGACACCGGGTTCTGGGATGTCTTTAGGTTTATTTAGGAATTTTAAAAGTTGTTAAATGTTTCATTATTTATTCAGAGAAATTTATTATATATTGTTTTAAACGTATAAAAGAAGTATTTTCGGAAATATTTAAACGAGAATTTAATCAAGTATTTTGGTTGGCTTGCCTGACAGTGGTATCTGGCGCCATCACGACCCTTAGTAGATTTTGGGTCGTGACAACATGGTATCAGAGCACTAGGTTCCCTTAGGTCTCACGAGTCATGAGCAAGTCTAGTAGAGTCTCGCGGATCGGTACGGAGACATCTGTACTTATCTTCGGGAGGCTAAGGGGTTGTTAGGTGTACTTCCCTTCTTGATTCCTCATCGTGCGATTTGATTCCTTGAGGCTTATGCCCTTGTTTCCTTCCTACTCAATCTTACACGACGCGAACCGTTTGTTATCAATCGAGGATTTAAGGATTGTAATAGTACTACGAATGTCGTGCGGGGTGTTTCTTCCTGCTGGGTTGTTTGAGCTAATATCGTCGCCTTGTGGAAGGATATTCTATTATTTTAGCCCAGTAGCGGTACTTCTGAGAGCTCTGAGGCTAGGCACAAGTTGCCATGATGCTTATGAACGATTGTTCCGCAGTATTAATATGATAGTAGGATATTTGCCTACTTGTCAGGGCAGTGAATGACTTGAAGGGAGGTTTACTCAGTTCATGATCTAGAGATTCAGTATTTTATTCCCGGCAGGGAAAAGGCAATCGGGCTAAGAATGTTCAGATTCGGGTTAATGGGGTAACAAGAATTGGTATTTTAGAGCGTGGTGGAATTTTCATCTGTGATGTAGTGTCGTCGTCCTCAATTGTATGTGTTAAGTTCGCCGATGTTATGGTCTTCTTCAATTCGCCTTGGGGTTGGACATTGTGGAATAATATTGGAGAAATGACTATTATATATCGCGGGGTGCGGTGGTTTAGATCGAATTGGTGTTTCTAAAGTTGATGGCTCGAGAAAGATGATCTTCAGAAAGGTTTAAACTTAGTAGCGATTGTGGGTTCAAGTGCTACGAAGATAGATTTTATTTAAGGCAACAACTGAGCAGCAAAGGATGAGGAAAGACATGTGGGAAGTATCAGGCGGTGGCTAAAATTTCTAGAAGGCCAAGTATAAGAAGCAAAGGTCGAGTAGTCAATTAAAGGGATGAGTTTCGCCAAAGCGGGAGAGTGGCGAAGTTACATATGGGCATTGTGGTAGGATGACTATGCACCTTAAGGAGAGTTTGGAATAACTTGGGAATTTTAGTGATTGGTGATTGGGGTCTACGTATTTAATTTGAAGTATAGGCTATTATGCGGCATGAGATTTGATATAACGGGAAGAAGCTGCTTGAATGAAGAAGGATACAACATAACTTTGAATTGGAAGGATGTTGTCGTACATTTAATTGAAGTCCACGAGGGGTGAATGGACTTGTACAGCTAGAGAATGAGCTCAGACTCAGGATGGGTTATTGATGTCGTAGTGATTGTACCCCGTGCAGCAGCGTTCGAAGATGCCGGGAAGTAATTTCCACAGGTGGGTTATTCCCTGTGAGTAGGTTAGCGGTAGCTTGGTTGGCGAAGCTTCTGCGAAGAATTCTATTGGTTATACAGCAAAGAGATCGGTCGTGCGAGTGTGGTTGATGATTCAAAGTATAAAAAGGGGGGGTTTTAAAGGGATTCCAAGAATTTTGGCGGTTGATTGCGCAAGGTTATGTCAACAAGAGATGAAGAATCTTGGTGAATTCCAGAGTTGTGTAATAGTGGCTTCAATCTAAGTGGGAGAGTCCCACCGCCTATAATTGGGTTCATGGTTAACTACTTGAGGTTTCCGTTTATTAGTATATAGATGGGTTATTTCAGCTACGGGAAAAAGACATAAGTGGTAATTTGAGAAAAGGGGTTGTTAAAGGTGTGCTATGGTTGGCCTTGTTGGCTCATGTTCAGATTTGGGAAAGGATTCGGGATTTGTGCTTTGTATAGATGCGGGTTCCAAGGGAAGTGATTCTGCCAGGTGTTTTGGCGAGAGGGTATTCATGTGCTAGAAGATTCATGGAGTTGATTATATTCGGGGCCAAGTCAGAGGGGGTGGCTCTCAATAACGGTCCTAATGGATTCAAAGGGGTAAAGTATGGTGCCTAATGATTGCGAGCCTATAGGTACGATTAAGAATCAAGATTTGTAGCATCTTATGAGAAGAGGCATAGAATGTTTTATGATGTTTTGACTTGCAGTGTAGCATTTGGGAGGTATGAAATGGTTCGTGGGATTTGAGACAGCATGGTCTCGTGATTCAAGGTCACTCGGGGTGAGTGCGAATGGAGTGTGTTATGTGTTGAATGGAGTTATTATCATTTCTAAGGCAATCAGGATGAATCGAAAGAAGATATATTGGATAGCCATATTTGAGTTGGCATATTGGTGGTAGAGATCAGTCCCTTCAGCGTGATCAAGTTATGCATGGGATTTGTGTCAATACGTGTGAAACTTGTCGACCACCGTAATTGATGTTATTCAGCAGCATTCTTCTGTTATGGCATGTTATGTGTAGGCGGATCCTGAAAGGGCTATGGTGGATTAGACCACTACTTAGAGATTTGCATATCCCATGGTTATGAGAATTTACCTGTGTGTTACTACGGTCCTCCTGAAATGAGTTAAGTGAAAAAAATTTATATGACGAAGTGTTAATCTATTAGTGGTTCCGGAGTTAGGATGAAAATCATGTCCTATCATATAATGGCATGATGGGTGCAGTGAGTGATATGGAATTTGAAGTGAGGATCAAGGTTGCAGTTCGGTGTTAACAAGGATGTCACGAGCTCGGATGAGCAGGAAAGGAGTTTCGATGTGTAAAGAAAGTGGGTATTGTCTTCAGCATCACTTGAGATCGGTGTTTTGTGATAGAGGCTTTGCATCCTGGTTAAGGATTCTTGATCACTTTCAGTGTTAGTGCGGCCGGTGGTTTGGATGCACGGACCTGTTATTTGTTACTGAAGGTTGTGGGTGTCACACCTCCTTTTGGCGCTACCGCACCCCGCGAAGGGCATGGTGGAAGGGAGTTTTTTCCAATTTAAAGGA
>MU696157.1:19036-37772 GCA_026770625.1 Nicotiana glauca | reverse complement strand
ATCCTTGTAGGATTAGAGAAGTATGTGGAGCACAAGTTATATATTTGTGCTATAAAGACTTATCGGGGAAAAAAACCCGAAAACTCGAGAAAACCCGAAAAACCTAAAAAAAACCCGAAAAACCCGAGATTGAAAAACCCGATTTCGTTGGTTTGGTTTGGTTTATAGATTTAAAAATCCGACACTATTAGTTTGGTTTGGTAATTGAAAAATCCGAACCAACCCGGCTTATGTACACCCCTACTTGCAGGCGTCCGCAGGCCCACGTCTCTTCTTTATGCTTTTCTTATTTGACTGTTGCCTCATTGTTTTGAGACAGACAGCTGTTATATTTCTTTCAGACTTTTGTATTTAGTTTATTCTTAGAAGTTCGTCAGTAACGTGACACCAAATCTTGGGTAGAGGATATATTTAACTGTTCCGCGTTTCGATTCGTATTTATCAGACAGACTTCCGCTATTGTTCTCACTAGAATTATTGTTTTATATTGATGCTATAAACTGTTAAGATAGTTGTTTAATGATGAAAAGGTAAATAAGTTGGCTTGCCTAGCTACCACGAGTAGGCGCCATCACGTTCCCGATGGTGGGAAATCCGGGTCGTGACAACTTGGTATCAGAGCACTAGGTTACATAGGTCTCACAACTCACGGATAAACTTAGTAGAGTCTGAGGGATAGGTACGGAGACGTCTGTACTTCCCTAGAGTCTATGGAGTTAGGAAAAATCTCTCATTTGTTCTTTCTCATCGTGCGGTTCTATTTTTCAAGTACCGATTGAATTTCTACTCTATTCCTCCGTAGATGGCGAGAACACGTGCTTCTTCATCTACCGCTCAGTAGTCAGAGACCCTAGCAGCAGCTCCAGTGGCGGAGCCTCAGGTTGATTTCGAGGAGGAGGTTCCTGTCCCAGCAGTTTTGGTGGGCCCAGCTCAGGTCCCAGAAGGGTTCATTGCCACCCCAATTATCCAGGACGCTCTAGTCCAATTGGTAGGCCTCATAGAGGGTGTCATTCGAGCGGGTTTGCTTCCAATGGTTCCGCCAGCGGTGGCAGGTCAGCCGGGTATAGTGGCTCAGGCCGAGAGTGAGATCACTTTTCAGGAGGCGGCCAGTGTGGGCCGTAGAGTTGAGACAGCTCCGCTACAGGGAAGTAGTCATGGGGCGGATAAGAGGCCCCGTCATGCAGGTAGCTTCAGTGGTACCTCGTCAGGAGGTAGAGGTTCTTATTGTAGAGGCCATCCTCCCAGGCCTTTTCAGTCAGCTCTCCAGGTCACTCATAGTCTTCAGGTGGTCATTCAGGTCGACAGGGTCAGCCTCAGTTCCCTCAGCTGCAACGTTCATGTAGATGTTATGAGTGTGGTGAGTATGGTCACAATAGGAGGGTTTGCCTGAGGTTGAGGGGTGCTCAACCGCAGCAGACGAGGTCTTGCCATGCTTGTGGTGATCCGAGGCACATTGTCAGATAAGAGTTTATGGCAGCTTCCAGCATCAGAGTTCTCGCACTATGATTCAAGCACCGGAGGTTCCACAGCCTGCCCATCCAGCTAGAGGCGGTGGCAGAGGTGTTAGAGGTGGAGGTAGAGGTTTAAGAGGTGGAGTTTAGGTCGCCGTAGGTAGAGTCCAGCCAGCAGCCAGTCCAGAGGCTGAGTCTTCAGGTGCAGACATTACAGGTACTATTCTGGTTTGTGATAGAGATGCGTCAGTGCTATTTGGCCCTAGGTCTACATATTCATATGTGTCGTTTAATTTTCACCTTGCCTGGCTATGTCTAGTTATGCTTTGGACATTCTTGTTTATATATCTACACCGGTGGGTGACTCTACAGTAGTCGACCGGGTGCATCATTCCTGTGTGGTTGTGTTTGAGGGTCTTGAGACCCGTGATGATTTACTGCTATTAGATATGGTGGATTTTGACGTTATACTGGTGATGGATTGGTTGTCCCCGTATCATGCCATCTTGGAGTTCCACGCCAAGATAGTGACCTTGGCCTTGCCAGAATTGCCCCGACTAGAGTAGAGAGGGACTTCAAGTCATGCCACTCGCAGTGTTATTTCCTATGTTAAGGCTCGACGCATGGTCGAGAAGGGGAGTTTAGCTTATCTGGCATATGTTCGCGACTCCAGTGCAGAGGTTCCTTCTATTGACTCGGTTCCTATTGTTCGAGAGTTCCCCGAGGTCTTCCCTTCAGACCTGCCGGGTATGCCGCCCGACAAGGACATTGATTTCTGTATTGATCTGGTTCTGGGCACGCAACCCATTTCTATTCTGCCGTATCGCATGGCCCCGCTAGAGTTAAAAGAGTTAAAAGACCAGTTGTAGGATTTAGTAGAGAAGGGTTTTATCAGGCCTAGTGTTTCTCCTTGGGGTGCGCCGGTGTTATTTGTAAAGAAGAAGGATGGTTCGATGCGGATGTGTATTGATTACCGACAGTTGAACAAGGTGACGATAAAGAACAAGTATCCACTGCCGAGGATTGATGATCTGTTTGACCAGCTTCAGGGAGCAAAGGTGTTTTCAAAGATAGACTTGAGATCTGGTTACCATCAGCTGAAGATTAGGGCATGTGATGTCCCTAAGATAGCTTTCCGCACTCGGTATGAGCACTACGAGTTTTTAGTCATGTCATTTGGGTTGACCAATGCCCCAGCAGCATTTATGGAGTTGATGAACCGAGTGTTCAGGCCATATCTAGACTTATTCATGATAGTCTTTATTGATGATATTCTGGTGTACTCCCGCAGCAAGGAAGAGCACGAGCAACACCTCAGAGTGGTTCTTCACACTCTGAAGGATAGTCAGCTATATACCAAGTTTTCAAAGTGTGAGTTCTGGTTGAGTTCGGTTGCATTTCTGGGTCATATTGTATCAGCAGAGGGTATTCAGGTGGACCCGAAGAAGCTTGAGGCAGTCAAGAATTGGCCTCGACCAGCTTCAATGACCGGGATTTGGAGTTTCTTGGGGTTAGCAGGTTATTACTGTCGGTTCGTAGAGGGATTTTTGTCTATTACAGCCCCGATGACTAGATTGACCCAGAAGGGTGCCTAGTTCAGGTGGTCAGATGAGTGTGAGGTGAGCTTTCAGAAGCTCAAGACAGCTCTGACCACGGCACCGGTATTGGTTTTACCCACGGGTTCAGGGCCTTACACAGTCTATTGTGATGCTTCCCGTGTTGGTCTTGGAGCAGTATTGATGCAGGATGGCAAAGTCATTGCCTATGCTTCGAGACAGTTGAAGATCCATGAGAAGAATTATCCGGTTCATGATCTAGAGTTGGCGGTTGTTCATTCTTTGAAGATTTGGAGGCATTACCTATATGGTGTGACGTATGAGGTGTACACGAATCACAAGAGCCTTCAGTATATGTTTAAGCAGAAGGAGTTGAATGTGAGGCAGTGGAGGTGGTTAGAGTTGTTGAAATATTATGATGTTACTATCTTGTATCACCCGGGTAAGGCCAATGTGGTGGCCGATGCATTGAGTAGGAAGTTTGACAGCATGGGTAGTCTTGCTTATATCCCGGTCAGCCAAAGGCTGCTTGCTTTAGATGTTCAGTCCTTGGCCAATCGATACGTGAGATTACATATTTCTTAGCCCAGCAGGGTATTGGCTTGCACGGTCGCTCGTTCTTCTCTATTGGAGCGTATCTGTGATCGGCAGTTTGATGATCCCCATTTGTGTGTCCTGAGAGACACGGTGCAGCGTGGGGGTTCCACGAAGGTGACCTTAGATGATGATGGTGTTTTAAGATTGCAGGGGCGAGTTTGTGTGCCCAATGTTGATGGGATTCGAGAGTTGATCTTAGCAGAGGCCCATAGTTCTTGGTATTCTATTCACCCGGGCGCCGCGAAGATGTATCAGGACTTACGGCAGCATTATTGGTGGCGAAGAATGAAGAAGGATATTGTAGTGTATGTGGCTAGGTGTTTGAATTGTCAGCAAGTCAAGTATGAGCATCATAGGCCCGGTGGTTTGTTTCAGAGGATTGAGCTTCCCGAGTGGAAGTGGGAGAGGATTACCATGGATTTCATTACTGGACTTCCGCTAACTCGGAAGAAGTTTGATGCCATTTGGGTCATTGTGGATAGGCTGACCAAGTCAGCGCATTTCATTCTAGTGGCAGTCTCCTATTCATCCAAGAGGTTAGCTGAGATTTATATCAGAGAGATTGTCCGCTTCATGGTGTGCCGGTATCCATCATTTCAGATCGGGGTACGCAGTTTACCTCGCACTTCTGGAGAGAGGTTCAGTAAGAGTTAGGCACCCAGGTTCATCAAGATAGTTGTTTAATGATGAAAAGGTAAATAAGTTGGCTTTCCTAGCTACCACGAGTAGGCGCCATCACGATCCCGATGGTGGGAAATCCGGGTCGTGACAAAACTATATAAGCCATATACACAACTGAGTAATAGAGTGACTAGAGAAGGATCACAACTCTAGGATGCTTTGCATGGAACTTGACACCACATAGGTAAATTTTACGACGGTGCATGTATAGGCACGAGCGAGTAGATTTTGTCCATTTAAATAAAAAGATTCTGTACGAAATTCAACGGATATAGTCACTTGGTAAGAATTTAGGAAAAGCAAGTGGGAAGTATCAACCCTAGAGTTATAAATCAATTCAAGGGCATAATTATAAAACTTAACTCCACAATAATGTAAATAAGAGAATTTGTAATAGAGTGGATTCACGACCAATACAGCTCCTTTAAGGAGTAGGTACGCACAAGTCTTTGTGACTCACATCTTATCAAGACCATGCTTATGAGAATTCTTCAATATGGATGTACATATACAATGAGAAGAAATTTTGTTTTGACTCACTTAAAGACTTTAGGTTGGATGGGCAATAGCTTAATCAATACTCCTCGACTCAACATCCCTAATGCATGTAGGTAACATACTGATATACTATATGATCCGGTGGTGCAGAGACATTAATAGAAACAAGGGTACTCCCCTTAGTAAGAAGTCATACCAATCCCTCTATGACTCCATACATTCTCCTACCAACGCTTAGGCAATCTCCCTCACATTCAATGGTAGGGCATCCCTCCTTACTGCTTCCAAAATCATGAATTACTCATCTTAAGATTTAGTCATAGAATGGAAATCAGCTCCCTATCTTGAGCTCTACTGCACGATCTTGGAGTATCAAAGAAGGGTGAAATTCCTAAATGTCTGAATAGCCTCCAACTTATAGATGTGGTCGACTACACACCGATAAGAAGGACTCTACTAGACACGGCTCCGAGTCATCCTATGACGCTTTAAAATCTTAGGCTCTGATACCAAGTTTGTCACGCCCCAAAATCCGAGGAGCGCGACTGGTGCTCAACTGAGTAAACTCGACTGAGCAAGCCTGTTAGGTTTCATTCTACCCAAACAACCTCATGATTAAATAGGAGATGGACTCCATTAATCAGATTTAGTAGGTATTTCATTAACAACTTTCATTTCATTTCCATTAGCAACTTAAATTGTAATTATCAAAATATTACAAGCCTTATAAATATTTGCCAAACATCAATGTTTCTGCTTTATTTCCAATACCCGACACTACCCACAACCTGTCTACGGAGCCTCTAAACATAACTCAAGAGTAGTGTAATATGGAAATGTTTGTAACAAGGCTCCGGCTATACCTCAAATACAACGTACAAGACAAATAGATGAAACAGATCCCCGAAATGAA
The DNA here is from genome assembly GCA_026770625.1 of Nicotiana glauca. Taxonomy (NCBI): domain Eukaryota; kingdom Viridiplantae; phylum Streptophyta; class Magnoliopsida; order Solanales; family Solanaceae; genus Nicotiana; species Nicotiana glauca. Next base: position 32,076 of record MU696157.1, on the reverse strand, counting down.
GTGGGGCTCACCAAGTCAGTTGAAAGGATGATACGGCACTAGCTGCGACCAACACCGCCTGCTATAGGAACGCCTACATCCATTTAAAGACGTAGCGCCCCCGGCAAAAAGGGACGTTAGTGCCATCAAATAGCACTAGTATGTATAACTAATACCATCTAGTTAGAAAGAACTATCATACAAGAACAGAGAAATCATAAAGGTCAATCAAAATCTTTAACAATCACCACATCATCAAATAAACGAACCATATAATCTTTCACATAATTTCTATAACAGTTTTAGGTACCACCACTTTCTTGGGCGGAGTCCGATCATGACCCGATCGGCTAGGTTGCCTCATTTGAGACATGTACCTCAATCACAATCTTATTCTCAATTTTCGGAATTCAATATCAGCACAATACCACCATGTGTGCGGCATGGTGTCCGATCACGGCCCAATCGGCTAGGCCGCCTTACATTGTTCTTTCTCATTAATCATCTCATTTCAATCTTTATTTCACATATATCAACTCATAGGCACTTGGGGCCTCAATTATGACATCATACTTGGCACTACGCCACATTTCATAACTCAATCCCTTCTTTCCCACATTTCATATCATTTTCACATATTTCACATCAATATCACTCTCAACAACAAGCTATTCAATTCAAGATGTCAAGTACACTTGAGAAATTCAAGTTATAAGCATAGAGAGGAATTCTCATGATTCAGCACAATAATCACCATTTAAACTTGACTTGAAATCTAGGCCATTTAGCATATACTTCACATTCTTCCATCTTAATTCATTGTCTAAGCATTTCAATACACGATTCATATTCCTTGCACCTTTTCATGTTATAAAAAATAGCACATTGATCAAATTGGAATGCATCTTTCACAATTATAGGGTCACAGCACCAATTCATGTAAAGTATCAATCAAAGAAAGAATCCAAAGTTCAGTCTTACCACATTTACACAAGCATCGATAGAGCTCAATTTCTAAAAGATGGGGTTTTAGCCAAACAAACCTCATTTAAGCTTTCCTTAAGTTACTAAAACATTTCGGAAATTCTAGCAATTCCAATATACTTTGAGACATAACAAAATTTGAACACAAATTAGAAAGGTATTCATGGTTTCAGATCATTTGAGCATTTTATCAAATACTAGTTGAGCATCTTAATTTCAAATCTCTTTTCCAAAGTTTTCCTTCATTCCCCAACCAAATCTTTACTTAATTATGTTAAACAATCTTCCCACAAACCTAATTTGTACATGCATGTATACATAATATTATTACACCCAAGAATCATACCTCAATACCCTATCTCATATCCCAAACTCGAAATTAAAGCTAATGTATAGAATCTTACCTCTTGGATGAAGAACTTATGAATGGGCTCTTTGATTCTTGAAGGTTGATGCAAGGTTTGGATGATTATGAAGCTCGACCTCTCCTTTCTCTCTCTATATTCTCTCATCTCTCTCTAAAATCGGTAAGAAATGACCCCAAAATGAACCCCCAAAGCCTATACATTAAAAATGGGGTCGGGTTATAAAAATTAGAAAATTAACCTCCGATGTCGGGTCTGCTATAGCAGAACGGACCGTAAAATGAGAATGATGGCCGCATAATACATCACAAAATTGGCACCCAAAACTGGGCTACACTGGCCCAGTTTGCGACAGAAATGCGATCGCAAAGTCAGAAATGCGATAGGTTTTGCGGTCGCAGATTTGACATAGGATCGCATTTTTCCAACCTTTGGTAATTTGATCATAACTTTGTGTAGGAATGTCCAAATAACGAACAGTTTGAAGCACTGGAAACTATACTTGAAGAACTTTCATTTGATAGGTTATTCATCACATAAAACCTTATACATATTTAGATATGCTCGTTCAAAGTATGGATTAGTGCAAGCTCATTTGGAATTTTAGCCTTTTATGAACTTTTCAAATGTTTCTTAGACTTAGGCCTTTCCTTGGACCCCAAATTACTTACCATAAAACTTATACACATATTTGCCAAATATAATTGATGTAACCATGTTAATATCACATAAAAAAATATTATAATAAGCCTACGTGGCACCACGATATACTAGGTTACTTAGCAAAATTTTCCGGGGCCTTACAGGGCCTTAGGCTCTTTAGGCTGGCTCTTAGGCTCCTATGCATTGGCCCTTAGGATCTTTAGGCTGGCCTTTAGGATCTTTAGGTTGGCCCTTAGGCTCTTACACACTGGCCCCTAGGCTCTTTAGGCTGGCCTTTAGGCTCTTACGCATTGGCCCTTAGCCTATTTTTAGATTGGGTCGATGCGACCTATAATATGGCTATATTTTTCCCTCATTTTGGCTAAAGAATTTTGAAGTTTTGATTTTGCCTTGGCACATTTCGTGTTCGTCTGACTCTTCGACGGCTCAAACAAGAACCTCGATTATGAGTTGATATATGACGATAGCTGAGTACCTCGGGAGGTTTGCTAGAAGGCTGAGTTTTTGACACCTTTTCATCGAAGGATGATTAATTTTCGATGCCTTTTTATTGTTTGGAGCTGATAATATCAAATCTCCTTTTCTTATGCCGAGGGTAGCCTGATTAACCGGTTCTTTTCAAAGCATCTTCAAAGTATTTGGAGGCCTTTAGTTTTATAGCGGCAGTCAGACATATCCAAGACGCGTTAATTCGGCCATAGCCTTTTAATTCGACCGTAGCCTTTAGTCCCCGTGTGCGGTGACCTTGGTATCTATATCGAGGGTATGCCTTTTTAGGGGTCTTACAAGTTTGAATATATAGCCGCAACCTTAATATCGGGGTTAGGCCTTTTTAAGGTCTTGTAAATTTGAGCATGCCTTGTTAAGGTCTTACAGATTTGATGTTTCCACATTGCCTGATCAACGCCTTCAAATTCAAGTTTTCTATAGCTCAATGAGCTGGTTGTCGATGACAATCCCCGATTATTCAAGAGTTTCTGGCCCTTGAGCTATATTATGAGGAAGTAGTGAACTTCTTTGAGGCACAAAGTGTTTTGATAATCAAAGGGGATTTCTTCAATTACTTGATATATGCATACATGTTCTTTTGCCTTTGGAGGCTCGATTATTCTACATGGACACGGTTCTTTTGACCGTTTGGACCAATAAAACATTCTCCTGTCGAGGTCCTCCTAGGCATAGTTCAGTTTCTTCCAAGGGGTGACTTACCGGGGTGATGCCCCCCAGTATTTGAGGTTGATCGAAGAGAAGCCTCGAATACTTGATGAGTTCTCCTCAAGTAGCATATGGATATTGCCTCGTTAAAAACCTCGCCGGTAAAACCCATTTGGGATAAACCCCGATCGAAGGGAAAAAGAGTGCAACGCATGCTTTAAAACCCAAGGTCTTCGATATGGAGGGCGCTTCGATCCCTCTCAATCGAACACATGCAATAAGTTAGTATAAAACATAAATGAAAGGGGAGAGGTTTGTACCTTAGCAATGATGGCGTTCGAGCCTTGATATATTTCAGTTTCTTGCTCTGAGGATGCGGCACGGTCCTTTATTCCCTCATTCGGATATAGCCAAGAATGTTGGTTGTGGTTGCTACCTGGCTGTTTGCTCGTCTTTTGTCTTCTTTGATATAGAGAGCATCGATGCCGATGCTATGTCGTGTACCGCGAACATCTATCTTGCTGCATGATGCTCCCCCTACACTGCTTTTATTCAATCCTTGGTTGGAAATTTCATCATTTGATGAAGGGTCGATGGCACTGCCCTCATCCTATGTATCTATGGCCTTCCAAGTAAGGCATTGTATCTAATGTCACATTCGATCACATGAAAATTGGTATCTTGGATTGTACCGGTCACGTTGATCGGGAGGATGATCTCCCCTTTCGTTTCCTCACTCGCCATGTTAAATCCATTGAGGACTCGAGAGGCGGGTATGATCTGGTCGAGCAGTCCGGGATGCTCCACCACCTTCGACTTGATTATATTGGCCAATCTACCTAGATCCATGAGCACATTTTTAATTTGAATTTTATTCAAAAGAAAAGAAATTACTAGTGCGTTATTATGAGGCTGAGACAAGGTCTAGATGTCCTCATAATTGAATATGAGAGCATCCTCTAGTATGTAACTCCGAGTTCACTTTTCCCTGGTGATGGATATTTTTGTCCGTCTGACAACGGGTCCCTGTTGGGTGTCGACCCCTCCAACGATCATATGGATGATGTGTTGTGGTTCTTATAGTTCGTACTTCCTACTTGCCTCTCTTTCCTGAAATTGATTTTTAGCTCGGTCACTGAGGAATTCTCGAAGGTGCCCTTCGCTGATCATTCGGTCTTCCTCTTCCCGAAGCTGTCTACAATCCTCGGTCCTATGACCGTGAGTGTCATGATACTTAACATCAAGTTAGGGTTCCTCTGTGAAGGGTATGATAGTATGGGTCTTGGCCACCTGGTATCTTTGATTTTACCTATGGCCGATATAATGCCCGAGACATCGACGTTGAAGTTGTACTCAGATAGCTGGGGTGCCTCTACCGACCTAGTATGCCTATCAAACCCGGATTTAGTCATGCGTCCTCAGGAATCTTGACCTTGATCTATCCTTCAATCGCCTTGAGATGTATTACGCATCGGGGTGCTTCTTCAATCTTCTACATACAGCAGTATCTTTCCTTGTTTGGTCTTAACTCCCTTTCTGTAAACCTTTGCTCCTTTATAAAGAGTCTGCTAGGATATACTGAGACCGAGGGGGCTCCTAATTGGTCGTCTTCGACCTTGATCTTTGATTGGTACCTGTTGTGTACGTCCGCCCAGGGCACGGAGGGATATTCGATCAAATTTTGTTTTAACTGCCTTGAAGCTACCGAGCTTCATTCATTCAAGCCTTGAGTGAAGGCATGTACTGCCCAGTCATCGGAGATTGGTGGTAATTACATTCGTTCCATCTGAAAATGAGATACGAATTCCCTTAGCATCTCGTTCTCCCCCTATTTGATTTTGAAGACATCGGACTTCCTGGTGGCGACCTTGATTGCACTAGCGTGTGCCCTCATAAAATAATCTGCCAACATGGCAAATGAACCTATAAATTTAGGGGCAGGTTATGATACCACATCATAGCCCCCTTCGATAGAGTTTCTCCAAATTTCTTTAATAGGACAGACTCAATTTTGTTATCCTTTAAGTCATTTCCTTTTACAACGCAAGTATAAGCGGTGATGTGCTCATTGGGGTCCGTGGTCCTGTTATATTTTAGGACATCGAGCATTCTGAACTTTTTCAGGATGGGCTTCGAAGCCATACTCGGTGGGAATGGTTTATGTATGAACTTCTTTGAATCTATGCCCTTTAGAATCAGGGGCGCATCCGAGATCTGATCGACCCTCGATGTTGACCCAAGTTCAGGTGAAGTTTTGAAGAATGTCAAATGAACTCAGTCATAGACCAGGTCCGTCATGTGAGGCACAGTATTTATCAACCTAGACATGTGAGATACACGTGAAGGAGATAAGTCTCATTGATCAAGCAGCAATATCTCCTGAACTAATCAAAAAGGTTGCATATTGGATGAGGAGAGAAAGTCTTTTCATGGGAAGAGGACGTAATCCGGATAAAGGATAGGGTTGGAGTTTGTATTGTTCAAGGACTCAACTTCGATGAAAGATCAACAATTGAGTCTCAATCAAACTCTGATTACTAACACATTAAATAACAGTGATTGTTCTCTTTTACAGGTATTGCACAAACGTAGAAGTTAAACTAAATTGAGAGCAAAATAGTTAGGCAATTTCGCAAGCAATTTATGTGAGATTCAAGTGTGCATTCCTGAAGCTACTTGGACAAGATAGAAGAACCAATTCCATTATGTTTATTCTTATTCTAGTTCAATTGTAGTAGGTGGTTTAAACTAGTACCTTTCCAGCTTTCATAAAAGCAATTGTATTAGGTACTTTGATTATTCAAGTTAGAATTAACTTGAAGGTGTCGCAACAGTTGAGGCTGTGTGCCACACTGGGATTAGAGTTTAACCTTTAGGTTTAAAAGAGTTTTGTAAATGCTGTTTTGGCTCAGTGATTTTAGTGGAAGTTTGGGAAAATCCTACTGAGTAGTAGGTCGTGATTTTTTCACCTTTTGAACCAGGTGTTTTCCATGTAAAAATCTCTGTGTTCTTTATTTTATGTACTCTTAATTCCGCAAATAGTAGTAGTAAGTACACCTACAAGAACCAGGTTCTTCTAGCACGAAAATTGGGTACCACACAAATCACCCCCCTCCCCCCGTGTGGTATTAACGTTTAAAACATCAATTGGTATCAGAGCAAGTTCTCCTTGAAGAGGCTAACACCTTAGGAGAAGATCAACATGAGTGCACCACCTGGGAGCTGGGAAGGGCAATCTACTGCTAGGCTTCTACTTCTCAATGGTCAGTACTATTCTTGGTGGAAGAACAGGATGAGAGATCACATCATAGGGGAAGACTATGAACTCGAGGATATAGTCATTGATGGTCCCCTAGCAACCACAAAGAAGAATGCTGAAGGAGTTGATGTGCCAAAGACAAGGGCTGACTGCACTACTGAAGACCTGAGGAAGTGGGAGAAAAATGCTAAAGCCAAGAAATGGCTTGTAAGTGGACTAGGTCCTGATGAGTATAGTAGAATTCAAAGTTGTACCACTGCTAAGAAATCTGAGACACCTTGAAAGTGGCGCATGAAGGAACACCTCAAGTGAAGAGGTCCAGAGGAACACTGCTGTATTCTCAATATGAGAATTTTACTATGAAGGAAGGAGAAAAAATTCAAGAGATGTATACTAGGTTCACTACATTGACAAATGAACTTAAATCTCTTGGAAGGATTATTCTTGAAGAAGACAAGGTTGAGAAAATCTTAACAAGGGTTCTTCCAGTCTCATGGGAAAGCAAAATTAATGCTATTCAGGAATCAAAAGTTATTGCTACCCTCAGGTTGGATGAACTAATTGAAAACCTCACTGCATATGAATTGAGAAGGCAAATCATGAAGATAGATGCACCCAAGAAGGAGAGAAACTTAGATCTCAAAATTACTGAAGGTTTAGATCTGGAACATGATGAGATGGCTATGATTACTAGAGATTTCAAAAGGTACCTGATGAGAGGAAAGGGTTCTTCAAGAGGTACAACCTTCAACAAGTCAAGAGCTCCTGAGAAACAGACCAATGAGGGTTTCTACAAGTGTGGTAAGACTGATCACATGATCAAGAATTGCCCTCAATGGGAAATTGAGTGGAAAAAGGAGAGGGCTGAATGAAGGAACAAGTAGAAGGAACATGTTCAACCAAAAAGGAACAAAGGATCAACCAAGGCTATGGTTGCTGCTTGGGGAGAAACCTCAGATGAAGACTCAGAAGATGAAGTTGAAGAAGAGCAAGCACTGATGGCCATCGGAGAATCAGATGATGAACAAGAGGTAAGTATTCTTCATCTCAAAGACAAGATTAAATTTTTGTCTAAAGAAAGATTGGCTGAGCTATTACTAGCTTCATTGATGAGTTTGAGATAATTAACAATGAGAAGGAAGTTCTATCTAGGGAATGTGTGATCCTAAAAGAAAAATGCAAAAGTCTAGAGTCTAGGGTTAATGAGAGTGATAACACAAATGCTGAGTTAAAGACCCAAGTTCTTGAACTTGATAACGGTGTCCTAGAACTTAGATCTAAAAACTTAAAACTGAAACTAGGAACAGGAAAGAAGAAAGCTGATCACACATATCTCACTCTAGAAGAAAATTTGGGAAAAATGAAAGATGAATTGTATAAGAAAGATGAATTCATCAAAGTCCTAAAGGAAGATCTAGGAAAGGTGAAACATGAACTAGACAGAACTTGCAAGTGGAACAAAGGTTTTGATGCACTCTCTAAGATGCAAGAGCATCACAGTAGCAGCAAAAAAGAGGACTTGGCTGTGGGACTCAAGCTCCAAAATGGTACCCTAAAAGAAAGTACCTCACACTTCCTGAAAATAAAATCTGCACACACTGTGGCAAGACTGGCCATTACAAAAATGAATGTAATGCAAAAGAAAAGGCCAGTCAAAAGAACAAAGCATTTGTTCAAGAGAAAAGTAAGCTGCCTGGATGGGCAAGAAGGAATTTGATTCATCCTTTTGCCTATAGAGAGGGAACCAGGATAGTTTGGGTTCCTAAGACTAACCCCTGATTTCTTTTGTAGGTCCAAGTGAAATGATGCAGCCAAATATGGTATACGGATAGTGGCTGTTCAAAACATATGACTAGGAACAAGGACCAGTTTCACTTGAGAACTTAAAAGGAGGTAATGTCTCCTTTGGTAATGGAAAGAAAGGTGAGATCACTAGGGTTGGAAAGGTAGGAAAGATAGATTCTCATTCCATAGAGAATGTCTACCTGATGGATGGCTTAAAATATAGCCTAATAAGTGTGTCACAATTGTGTGATAGAGTGAACCTTGTGGCTTTTACCTCCACCAAATGATTTGTGATTAACCTTACCACTGACAAGATTGTTTTGCAGGGAAAAAAAGTTAACAATATTTACATTGTAGATTTGTTTACTCTCTCAGAAAATGAACTCACTTGCTTGAATGTGTTGGTTAATGATCCCCTCCTGTGGCACAAAAGACTTGGTCATGCAAGTCTAAATCAACTTAACAAATTAGTCTCTAAAGACTTGTTGATAGGGTTACCTAATATCAAGTTCAAGGAAGACAAAGTTTGTGAGGCGTGTGCAAGGGGGAAGCAGGTAAGATCATCCTTCAAAAGCAAGAAAATGGTAAGTACAACCAAGTCGTTCGAACTGGTCCATATGGATCTATGTGGTCCAATGAGAACCATGAGCATAGGTGGAAAGAAATATATAATGGTGCTTATTGATGATTATTCAAGATTTACCTGGGTTCTATTTCTAACCTTCAAAGATGAAGCATTTGACATGTTTATTGCATTTGTCAAAAAAATTCAGAAACAATTAGGAAATCAACTTGCATCTATTAGGTCTGATCATGAAACTGAATTTAAAAATTCCAAGTTTGCTGAATTCTGTAATGAAAATGGTACAGATCATAATTTCTCTACCCCTAGGACCCTTCAACAAAATGGAGCAGTTGATAGGAAGAATAGAACTCTTGAGGACATGGCTAGAACCATGCTGCTTTCTAGTAAATTGCCTCACAGCTTCTGGGCAGAGGCTGTAAACACTGCATGTTACATAATCAATAGATGCATGACCTGACCTCTGGTAGAGAAGACTCCCTATGAGTTACTTAAAGGGAGAAAACCAAACATATCCCATCTTAGGGCATTTGGTTGCAAGTGCTATGTGCAGAATAATGAAAAAGACTCCCTAGGTAAGTTTGATCCAGAAGTGATGAGGGAGTATTCTTGGGATATTCTTCACATAGCAAAGCATATAAAGTGTTTAACAAAAGAACTCTGTGTGTAGAAGAAAGTGTGTATGTAGTATCTGATGAAACTAACATTATTTCTGAGAGACATGAACATGAAGATGAAGCTATTGGATTAGTAAAGGACTTGATTGAAGCATCAACTCAGGTCAAAGTGGAACCAACATAAGGAATAGATTATGGAACAGGTTCTTCCATATAGGGCAACTTGACAGGGGGAACTAATCAAAGAGGAATTGAAATAAATTCCTTGAAGGAACCTGTTCATAATCATGTTCCTCAGCAAATGGCAGAAACATCTAGCAGAAGTCAGTTGGTTGTGAAACCTCACAAGTATCAAAGTTCTCATCCCATTGAGAACATTCTCGCTGATCCAACATCTGGAGTCAAAACCAGATCACAATTAAAGAATCTGTGTGATTTTGATGCTTTTCTATCTATCATTGAACCAAAAAATGTTGTTGAGGCTTTGTAGGATGCAGATTGGGTGAATGCAATGCAGGATGAACTTAACCAGTTTGAAAGAAGTCAAGTTTGGCATCTAGTACCAAGACCCAAGGACAAATTAGTCATTGGTACAAAATGGGTCTTCAGGAACAAACTTGATGAAGATGGAACAGTCACAAGAAACATGGCAAGATTGGTGGTCCAAGGTTACAGCCAGGAAGAGGGCATAGACTATGATGAGACTTTTCTCCAGTTGCAAGACTAGAGGCAATCAGACTTCTCATAGCATTTGCAGCACATATGGAATTTACTCCTCATCATATGGATGTCAAAAGTGCCTTCCTAAATAGCTACCTGAAAGAAGAAGTTTTTGTGAAAAAACCTCTAGGGTTTGTGCTTGCAACATATCAAAAATGCTTTGAAGGCTAACTTCTCTTTCCTCCCCGCGCACACTCTTGTTGGTATGAGAGCTCACATCGACATGCATAGCATTGCGTTAGTTTACGTCGACGGGGATTTGTGTTGTTGCCACCCCTGGCTTTTGCGGTGGTACACCGGCATCCACACAGTTGTCTTCATGAAGCTTAATACCGTTGTTTTCGTGTACACTTGCTGAGTTAGACATTTTTTTTTACCTGAAATTAGAGGTTCTTGGACAAGAAAAAGTGTGAAGAATAACTTGTGTTTTCAGAAAACCAGCACAAAAACAATCATTATTGTTTTTAGCCCCACAGTGGGCGCCAAACCGTATTTAACATTATATTTGATTTTGTGGCTCTAAAAATATGTAATTTATTTGTATACTAGTTGTTAGGCAATAGATGCTAAATGAAAGTAAAGAAAATAAGAAATGCAAACCAAAGCTATCACAAAATCGAGCCTCGAGCTGGCTGGAACAGAGGCTTCAAGGCCTATCTAAAGCAGTTGGTAGCGAGGTATTGATGAAGAATCAATGATAATGAGGGCCTCAAAGATGGCCTTTTGCGGTTAATAATGAGCAATAATGAAGAACGATAAATGAACAATGAAAGAATAAGCAATTAATGTGTAGAACAATTGTTTAAGCAAAGAGAGTAGAGAATGTTGTCTTGTATTCAATATGTGTATATTCAATAATGATCTGAATCCCCTACAAGATGACAAGGGTCCCCTTTATATAGGAGAGGGGATCCTAACATACTACATGTCTAATAATGATGGGAAAATGCTATTGGTACAGCTGTGTGATGGCTCAGTACGGAATTGTACTGTGTTGCAGACCTGGTTAGATCTAATCATATGATTTTGGGAGCTTTCCCGCCTTTCCATGACGATTGTCGATTTTCATGCTGCTACGAGGTACGCTATGATGAGCCTTCGATGTACCCTCTTGAGGCGAGTGCTTCGGGGCCGAGCCTTATGCTATGCTTTGAGCCCGTCGAGGTCGGGCTTGGAATGACATAGAAGCCTCAAAATTGGTCTTCCCTGATTTTGATTGTATACAATACTCGTATAATATATTGTAGTTCCAGCATAAGTATACTGGAACTCCAGTATATTATGCTGGAACTTTCCGTGTTGCAGCAACATAGTAGCTATTTTTCAACAACTTTGCAAACGCTGACTATTTTTGAATGACCAATCCGTAAACTGGCTAGCTCATGCTATTTTTACAGAAAAACTCCCTTCTAAGTTCAACCTGAAGGACTGATGGGCTCATATCTGAGGCCCAATAAGAGTTTATCTGGACAAAGCTTCGGTTATCTATTTTCGCATGTAGTTTCTAGTGGAAACATGTATGTCGAACTACTATATTTGTTCTTCTGCTTTTCGTTCCTAAGTTGGAAAGTTTTACAATAATGGGATGTTTTGTTAGGGCCAGAATTCATTTTGTAATTTTTTAATATAATCGAATCCAAAACTACGCAATTAATTTTAATGAATAAACATACTCATATCATAAGTGTATGTGAAGTGTAACGAATTATCATACCCATTGATATATTACCTAAAGTGTGTATACTCGACACATTAAATTACTGGTGCAATCTATCTTACAGTTTTTCTTTCGTTCGATTATCTTGTTATCTTATTCTAGTGTTATTAGTGTCAGAGACGGATCTAGAATTTGAATCTTATGGTTTTTAGTCAGTAGGGGATTCAGAATTTTGTGTAAGCCGGTTCAATCTTAGAAGTATATTACTTAGTCGTAAAATATTAGTTGTCAAGTGGGTTCAAATAAAATATTTATATAAAATTTATGCAGCTTTAATCGTAATTTATACATGTACACAAAGCGAGCTCAGTTGAACCCGTATGCCACCACATGCGTTCGCCAATGTTCCAAGCATTTAGACAAAAGTGATACTTTAAGCAAGTGAAAAAGTTTGTTAATGTTGGTTGGTTAGTTTATAAAAGAAAAAAGAGAAACAAAATGTGCCTATGGGTGATGTTTTGGTGAAAAAAACAAGTGTGACATTAAGAAGTGCTTCAAAGGGATTCAAACCCCCCGCCAAATATTCAGGAACATAACTTAAGTTTGTTCCTTCGTTTACCACTAGACCAACACCTGATTTTGCTTATGGGTACAAAACTAAAAATACTTTTACATTTAATAAATTTATCAATACAAATACAAGGCTCGGGCAAAGATTACTGGCACCAGATAGTGTGGATCTGCCCCTGATTAGTGTTTATTGCTACTGCTTCTTTTTGAATCTTTTCTTGAGCCGGAGATTTATCGAAAATAGTCCTGTACTTTCACCAAGGTAAAGGTAAGGTCTGTATGTACATTACCCTCCCTAAATCTCAACCTTGTGGAATTATTCTGAGTTTTTGTTGCTGCTGTCGTTGTTGTTAATCTATCTTATAGTTATATGTATTTTATAATTTCGAATGCTCATTTTCTTCCGCTTCAACTAATGCATTGTACAAGGCACCTTATAAAATCATTCGTGAGCTATATTATAGTTCTGTTTAAAGAAAATGGACGATAATTAATTTTTAGAGATGCTCAGGCAGCTGCAAAAGCTTGATACTTGGTGGGGCTTGTGTCTTTGATGTAACAAAAACTTCCATGGCACGCCTCCCAATGAGATTTTTCTTACCTATATATCAAGATGGCCATGGGGCGGTTGTGGGGCGAGTTCATCCTTAACCAACATAAAGTTCAACCCGCACCGCCTCGCACAAACCCGCACCCTCCCCCC
>MU696157.1:0-15891 GCA_026770625.1 Nicotiana glauca | reverse complement strand
ATTCCAATTGAGAAAGTAGATTACAACTCTACAAAAACATTTGATTCTTCTTTGATGAATAGCAGCAAATGGGCGATGCAGGTATTAAACAAATGCACAACCCGCAACCGCCTCGCAACCGCAATTAAATTAAAAAAAATTCTTGAACCCGCCCCGCCCCGCCCCGCATAAACTTAAACCCGCACTGCCCCGCATAAGCTTAAACCCACCCCGCCCCGTTTGCCATCCATACCTATATAAATGGAACCGAGAATTATGAGGTGGGGTTAGAAAGAGGGCAATAGATGTTTGAGAGAATATAGAAGAGAAAATCTCATATTATACCCATTAATTTTAAACTATTTACTCTTTAATGTCCAGGATCAAACTATTTACTACTCCTATCCATGCTGCCCAAACTATTTACCCGGTTATTTTTCAATAGTATGAGGGAGTATAATTGGAATCATGTGCATCTTGTCCCCCAGCTCAACTGCTTATCCAACTCTTACTCCACTCTTATCTTTTTTCATTTGAAGCAAAAACAGCAATCCCAATTTCAACAATCAAAAATCCAAATCTTGTATCATCTCCGTAAAAAGCACACATATATGACCAAAAACTACTAATCTTCTCTTATTGTAGTATTCTGGGGTTCATCATCAATGGCAATTCACACTTGGTTCTCACTAATACCTTCTTCTTTCTCTTCTCCCAAACCGGTTTTTGGTTTTTATTGTACAAAAATTCAAATCCACCATTGAAGGAACTTGAAGCTTGAAACTCATAACTTGATTTGTTTGAGTTTTTAATTATTTTGATCTGATCCTATATGAGTTTGTTTGGAAAGTTGATTGGAGGTTGTAGCTAAAGTCTTAGTCAAATTGGTGGAGAATTTGTAGTAGATTTTAGAAGTTTGGGTTGAAATATAGTTAAACAAGAGAAGAAGACGAATTTGTATTGTATACTCAAATAGTATACAAATATACCATTTTGGTATATAATTCATTTCAACTATATATTCTATTAATACAGTCATATACTATATTGGTATCATATGCTAGTTGAATCATTTTTTGGTTGTATTAGCTGCATTTATGAGTACAATATTTGATTTTCTTTTAATAACAGTAATATAGTACAATATCTTGAAATACTTATTATCTTAATATGTGGTACTGTCACGACCCAAAATTCACTAAGAGTCGTGATGGTGTCGGACACTGCTGTCAGGCAAGCCAACCAAATTACTTAATCCAAATCTCGTTTTAATACTTTTTAAAATCCAGGAATTTCCTTCAAATTTAGCAATTTTAAAAGATAATAGTCTCAAATCGAATTTAAATGATAAGCAGTTAATATAAAATACTTCAAACCATCCCAGAACGCGGTGTCACAAGTGCATGAGCATGTACTGACAAGGAAATAAAATACAACATCTGTACGGAATACAATGGATAGGAAGTAAATGCAGTATACTGGAAGGGACTACTCTAGCTGCGGCCTTCTAGAATAATACAGTTCACCTAGTCCCAGAATCATCTGTGCTACTACGCCCAGTAGACCGCTAGAGTTACATATACCTGTACAACAAAAATATACAGAAGTCTAGTATGAGTACGTAAACAACGTGTACTCAATGAGTATCCCGCCTAATCTCGAAGAAGTAGAGATGAGATGGTCAACTTCGACACTTACTAGTGGTCTAATAATGATGTCAATATTACTTTAGAACGTGAATTTCTACCAACATGATTTTTATCAAATAGAAGGAAATAAGTAAACTATTATTCCTTTTTATGGGAAATTTCCCAAATTCCTTTTCCATTATTTTCCAAATATTCGCAAGCCATGAAGAGGCAATAACAACTTTAAGAAGTTCAAGCAGCAATACAAGCATGCGCAAATCATGCTGAGTTGACGACCCGCTTCAATAGAAATGTAAACTGTGCACTTGCCGAGGGTCGACGACGCGCCTATAGATGAATCTATTTAATCTGCCGAGGCAATTGATCCGTTCCAAAATATAACACACAGACAATTAATCAAGAAGCCCACACAGGGTCATTATCCAATGAAAACAAATCCTCTTTTAACCATTTAAGAAAAATGAGATTTTATCTATTTTAAAATTCGTTTGCTAATTTGATGTGATTTGAGCAATTCAAATGTCGGTAAGTTTACAATTAATCCAAGTATGGCATATTTTTGGGTCCTAACTACCCGGACAATAGCATAATAGTAGCTACACACGGACTCTCGTCACCTTGTGCGTACGTAGCCCCCACAAATAGGAGCACATAATCAATTATTTCACCTATCGGGATAATTCCCTCTTACAAGCTTAGAAAGGAGACTCACCTCGCTCTGAAGATCCATAAACGGCATTCCACGCCCTTCCGAACACCCTTATTGATGTATCACGCTCCAAAACTAGCCAAGGATTATACAAATCCATTAATATATGCTCAATTACTCATTACAATCTAATTTATAGCAATTCCTAACCCCGATCGAAGAGTTGACAAAAATGCCCTCGGGCCCACGTGCCCGGAATCGGAAATTTTTCGAAGATAAAGTTTACCCATGGCCTCACGAACTCAAATATATAGTTTTTACTAAATTTCATACTCAAAATCGTGGTTAAATGCCAAGAATAAAAATTCTAGGTCTTTCTACCAAAACCCCCAAATTTCTACTAATTTACATGCTAAAATCCTTATATAACTAATGCATTTAACTCAAAATAGGTGTGGATATATTACCTTGATGTTGATGACGAAATTCCCCTCTTGAAGCTCCCCAAAATCGCCCATGCCAAGTGAAAAATGGGAGAAGAATGGCCAACCCCCGAGTTTTAAAACCCTTCTGCCTCTAGCTATTTCCGCACCTGCGTCCTCCAGACCACTTCTGCGGTCGCGCAGGTGCTGTTCCAATAGCGCATCTACGATCCTCAACATGATGCCCCTCTTCCTCTTCTGCGACTACACCACCGCAGGTGCGGTCCTGCATCTGCGGTCCCTGCTTGGTCGTCCCCTTCCGCTTCTGCGATCACTCTACCGCAGGTGCGGTCCCGCATCTACGGAAATATGACCGCATATGTGGTCCCTTCTCTTCTAGCCCAAAACCGCTCTTGCGGTTCAAGTGCCACATCTGCGGTCCAAAAACTGCAGATGCGGTTATGACAGCAACCAGCAAAACCTCCGCCTTCCAAAAACTCCATTTTCGATCTGTTAACCACCCGGAATCCACTCGAAGCCCTCGTGACCTCAACCAAACTTACCAACCAATCCCAAAACACGTTACGAACTCGCTCGAGGCCTCAAATCACATAAAAAAAATACTAAAATCATGAATCAACCTCCAATCCAAACTTAATGAACTTTAGAATTTCAAACCTCTATTTCCGATGTTTAAACCTATCAAATCACGTCCGATTGACCTCAAATTTTGTGCACAAGTCATATTCGACATTACAGACCTACTCCAACTTTCGGAATTGGATTCCGACCCCTATATCAAAAAGTCCACTTCTGGTCAATCTTCTCAAAAACCTTCAAATTTCTATCTTTAGCCAAATGGCTCCAAAATGACCTACGGACCTCCAATTTCACTTCCGATCGCGCTCCCAACTCCAGAATCACCATGCGGAGCTATTCACAAACTCAGAATCTCAAACGGACATCGATAACACTAAAATTCACTTCAAGCTGAACTTATGAAATTTCTTCTAAAATGCTAATTTCCACAATAGGCGCCAAAACACTCTCGGGTTATCCAAAACCCGAACCGGGCCGCCCAAGCCCGAAATCATCATATGAACCTGGTGGAACCTTCAAATTCTGATTCCGAGGTCGTTTACGCAAAAATCCCATCCTAGTTAATTCTTTCAACATTAACCTTCCGAAATGAGAATTCTCTTTCCAAATCCACTCTGAACTTCCCAAAATTCAATTCCGACTGCGCGTACAAGTCGTAATATTTGAGTTAAAGCTGCTCATGGCCTCAGACTGCTGAACGGCGCGCTAGAGCTCAAAACGACCGGTCCTGTCGTTACATTCTCTCCCACTTAAATATACGTTCATCCTCGAACGTGCCGAGAACTACACTGGAGTGGTTTGAAATCGCTGTTTAACTTCTCATGCACCTTTCCGTTCTACCACAGCTCACTTGAGAACATTAGCTCGATCAATTCTGAAGATATTCTTTTTTATTCAAGCAGACACCCCTTAAAGCCCAATTCCAATATCCGGATTTTCATGCCCGACTTGTCCCACCATAAGATCACTATATTAATCACCACACACTGTACCCAAACATAGCTGCATAACCTTGCTGAGTTCACACCTAGCATCGCTTTACTCACCAAACCACAATAACCATTTTCTGATCAACTTAATCAAAATTCTACTAGTATGATGCTCCCATCGCACCCCATGACATACACAGGTCTTACTCTAACCTTTACAATACCGCCACGATGGAAGACATGTGCAAAAATCCATAATAAACTGCCGAGTCAACAAACTATTAGGTCTATACCCCTAACAAAAACCATCACCTTATTCTGAACCAAATAATGGTCTTATCTCCATAATACACTTCATATAGTCGGATTGCACTGATCCTAGATCAAGGGATCTCGTCTAATCCGATACAACTGCTCAGGCAATAAGCCACCCCAAAATTATCAAAAGTCTCTTATGATGCTACCATGTGCCAATAGGCCACCAATTCAAACGTGATACAAAAGGAAAACGAACTCTGGAAGGGATTACCTAACTCCCGCACTAATACGGACTTTTTAGAAAACAGGAAGCGAGACATACAAAAATAGCATATAGAAAACTATACTCAATATCACACTGTTGCGATGAGCAACCCGATCCAAATAACATACCCATGGCGGCGTGCCACCCGATCAACACATAGATCCCAAATAAGGAGATTGCACATCGAGTAAATTTGCTCATTACGATAAAATATCGAATTTCGGTCACAAGCACGCTAAGTGCATAATACCATCCCTGAGGGGACATATAGCACCATAAGCTACGAAACTCAAGCACAGCTGAGTTGCGACATACAATCCGAATCTCAAGAGCCATTGGCTCATATAACATCATTCCTACGCGGATCCTCAACACGTAAGCAATTTCTTAAGCCGTCTCACGACTCACATGGCACAATGCATCACTACATGAAATATCTTGCAAGGAAATAACACCCTGACTTCTCCTCCATACGGAGCGCATTGCTAAAATGATCATGTTTGGCCTGATATAGAGCCCACATCCACATTTAAATCCATCCACCGACCTCAAGCCAATTCTGATTGCAGTAACTAGGCTAATAACCTTTCCAAGGTCCATAATAACCCTCATTACTGCTCATAACACATAAGAACAACCCTCATAGCTAGAGCGAACCAGAGTGCCCTCCAGGCATAAATTCTCAAATAAATGGTATTACCATCATCCTCATAGTTGGTTTAAATCTTTAATCAATCAAGTGACCACATGTCACACTTATACAATCTTCATGTGGGACGCACTCCCACGACCCTTCAAAATACATAACAGGTCCATACATCCCAACCACCGGCCGCACCAATGCTGAAAAGTGATCAAGAATCATTAACCATGATACAAGCCCTTCTTACAAAACACCAATCTCAGGTGATGCTGAAGATAATACCAACTTACTTTAAACATCGAAACTCCTTTCCTGCTCATCCGAGCTTGTGACACCCTTGTCCGCACCGAACTGCAACCTTGATTCTCACTTCAAACTCCATACTACTCATTGCACCCGACATGCCAATATATGATAGGACATGATTCTTATCATAACCTCGGAACCACTAATAGGTCAACACTTCATCATATAACAACTTTTCACTGAACTCACTTCAGGAGAAACATAGCAACACACATGCAAATTCTTATAACCGTAGAATATACAAACATCTAGGTAGTGATCTAAGGCACCATAGTCCTTCCGGAATCCGCTTCCACATAACCAGCCATAACAGAAGAATGCTCCTAAATAATATCAATTATGGCGGCTGACAAGCCTCATACGCATCATCACAAATCACTTGCATAACTTGATCATACGGAAAGAACTGATCTCCACCACCAATATACCAACTCAATTATGGCTAGCCAATCTATCTTCGTCCAATTTATCCTTGATTGCCATCGAAACAATAATAACTCCATCCGACACTTACCATACTCTATCTGCACTCACCCCGAGTGACCTTGAACCGCGAGACCATGCTTTCTCAAATCCCATGAACTGTTTTCACACCTACCAATTGCTACATCGCAAGACAAAACATTATAGAACATTCTATGCCTCTTCTCATAGGCTGCTAACAAGCCTGATTCTTACCCGTAACCATATGCTCAAAATCATTAGGCATCACACCTCATTTTGTGAATTTACCATGACCGCTGTTGAGAGCCACCCGCTCTGACTTGACCCCGAATATAATCAACACCATGAGTCTTCCATCACATAAATACCCCCTGGCAAAGAACCCGCCGAATCACTTCCCTTGGAACCCGCATCTATACAAAACAAAATCCTGAATATTCCTCCAAGTCTGAACATGGGCCAATAAGACCAATGATAGCCCACTTTTAATACTTCCTTTGCTTAAATTACCACTTATGGTCCTTTCCTGTAGCTGAAATAGCCCATCAATATGCTAATAGCCAAAAATCTCGCAAGTAGTTAACCATGCAACCCAATCATAAGCGGTGGGACTCTCCCACTTAGCATGAAGCCATCATTTCACAAACCTAGAACTCAACCGTCCTCTTTACCTTGTATTGACATAACCTTGCGCAATCAACCGCCAAAGTTCTCGAAATCTTTTTGGGAAACCCCCTTCTTATATTTTGACTCATCAAACACATTTGCATAACCGATCTCTTTGCTATATAATTGATAGAATTCTTCGTAGAAGCCTCGCCAACTACACGACCGCTAATTTGCTCACTTAGGTAACCCACCTATAAAAGCTCTCCCCGACATCTTCCAATGCTATTGCACGGGGTAAAATCATTACGACATCAATAACACATCCTGAGTCTGAGCTCACTCTCCAGCTACACAGGTCCATTTACCCCTCGTGGACATCATTTAAATGTGTGGCAACAACCTTCCAATTTGAAGTTATGCCACATCCTTCTTTCTTTTAGGCAGCTACTTTTCGTTATATCAAACCTCCCGCCGCATAATAGCCCATACTTCAAATTAAATCCGCAAACCCCAATCATCAATCACTAACATTCTCAATCACTCAAAACTCTCCTTAAGGCACGGTGGACATCCTACTGCAAAACCCATATGCAACTCCGCCACTCTCCCACTTTGGCAGAATTCATCCCCTTAATCGATTATTCCACCTTTGCTTCTTATACTTGGCATTCTAGAAATTTTAGCCACTGCCTGACACTTTCCACACATCTTTCCTCATCCTTTGCTACTCAGTTGTTGCCTTAATAAAAATCTATCTTCGTAGCACTTGAATCCACAAATCGCTACTGAATTTAAATTATCTCTCTCGAGCTGCCAATATTAGAAATGTCGATTCAATCCTGAACCACCGTACCTCGCGATGTCTAATAGTAGTTCTCCAATATTATTCCTCAATACCCCAAGGCAAATTGTAGAAGACCATAATGCCGGCGAATTTAGTACATTCAATAAGGACAAAGACGCCACATTGTAGAAGAAAGCTCCGCCACGCTAGCAAATACCGAGTCGCGATACCTCATCAATCCTAACCTGAACATTCTCAGCCCGATTTCCTTTCCCCTGCCGTGAATAAAACACCGAATCTCTAGATCATGCACTGAGTAAACCTCCTTTCAAGTCATTCACTGCCCCGATACGTAGGCAAGCATCCTACCATTATAACAATACTGCCAAACGATTGTATATAAACATCCTGGTAACTTGTGCCTAACCTTAGAGCTCTCAGAAGTACCACTACTGAGCTTGAAATGATAAAATACCCTTCAACAAGGCGACGATAATAGTCCAATCAACTATACCAAGATAAACATCCCGCACCACATTCGTAGTGCCATTACAATTCTTCAATTCTCGATTTATAACAAGCACTTCGCGTCGCATAAGATTGAGTAGGAAAGAAACAAAGGCATAAGCCTCATAGGAATCAAATCGCACGATAAGGAATTAAGAAGGGAAGTACTCCTAACAGTTCTGTAGCCTCCCGAGGATAAGTACAAATGTCTCCGTACCGATCCGCGAGACTCTACTAGACTTGCTCATGACTCGTGAGACCCTAGGAACCTAGTGCTCTGATACCATGTTGTCACGACCCAAAATCTACTAAGAGTCATGATGGCGCCGGACACTGCTGTCAGGCAAGCCAACCAAATTACTTAATCCAAATCTCATTTTAATACTTTTTAAAATCTAGGAATTTCCTTCAAATTTAGCAATTTTGAAAGATAATAGTCTCAAATCAAATTTAAATGATAAGCAGTTAATATAAAATACTTCAAACCGTCCCAGAACCCAGTGTCACAAGTGCATAAGCATCTACTAACAAGGAAATAAAATAAATTATCCGTCCGAAATATAGTGGACAGGAAGTAAATATAGTATACTGGAAGGGACTACTATAGCTGTGACCGTCTCGAATAATATAGCTCACATAGTCCTAAAATCATCCGTTCTACTACGCCCAGCAGTGTAAGGCCCCAGAAATTTTTGCTAAGTAATTTAGGATTTCGTGGTGTCACGTAGGCTAATTATAATATTTTTAGTGCTATTAACATGGTGTACATCCATTGGATTTGTTAAATATATTTATAAGTCTTATAGTAAGTAATTTGGGGTCCAAGGAAAGTCCTAAGTCTAAGAAAAATTGGAAAAGTCCATAATAGGCTAAAATTCTCAATGATCTTGCACTAGTCCATACTTTGAACGAGAATATCTAAATATCTATAAGGTTTTAGGTGATAGATAACCTATCAAACGAAAGGTCTTCGAGTCTAGATTCCAACGCTTCAACCGTTTGTCATTTGGACATTCCTACACAAAGTTATGATCAAATTACCAAAAGCTGGAAAAATATGATTCTGTGGTGAAATCTACGATCGCAGATTCAGCTCTGCGAACCGCAAAACCATTCTGCGATCGCAGAATGGTTGCAGAATAAAGCAGAACAGCCCAGTTCTGGGCAATGAGTTCTGCGACGAATCTGTGGCACACATACCCATTATGCATTGGATTCTGCGATCGCATACTTGATTTCGGAGGGTTAATTTCCCTATTTTTATAACCCGACCCCATTTTAATATATATGCTTTAGGGTTTATTTTGGGGTCATTTCTTACTGATTTTAGAGAGAGGTGAGAGAATTTTAGAGAGAGAAGGAGGAACCCAACATTTAAATCATCCAGATCTTGCATCAATCTTCAAGAATCAAAGAACCCAATCACAAGTTCTTCATCTAAGAGGTAAGATTCTATACCCTAGGTTTTAATTTCGAGTTTGGAGTATAAGATGGGTTATTGAGGTATGATTCTTGGGTGTATTAGTATTGTGTATACATGCATGTACAACTTAGATTTATGGGAAGATTGTTTAACATAAATAAGTAAAGATTTGGTTGGGGAATGAAGGAAAATCTTGAAAAAGAGATTTGAGATTAAGATGCTTAACTAGTATTTGATAAAATGCTCAAATGAGCTGAAACCATGAATACCTTTTTAAATTGTGTTCAATTTTGTTATGTCTCAAACTAGATTGAAATTGCTAGAAATTTTGAAACGTTGTAGTAACTTAAGGAAAGCTTAAACGAGGTATGTATGGCTAACTTTAACTCTTGTCGAATCCCCTTGTTGTGACAACCATACGGTATGTGTACCTTGTATGAAAATATGTGCATTGATTTCCTTAGTTGATTTCCATACCACCAAGTTATATGTGATTGTGAGAAGTGATTTGATGTGCCTATCTTGTTATGTGCAAAGTTTGTAAAAGCTTGAGGATGTCGACATGGAAGTAGGTGTTTACTTATGTGAACTATTTGTGAATTCTTGTGATTAATGTGCCTTGAACGTTGTTGGTTAAGTCTTCCGATATGATCTTGCAAGATATTGGCAATAAACCAAGTGTGTGATTGTAAATGGGCTATGTGGTAAGAATCGTGAAACAAATGATGAAAGGAAATAGCAGTTGATGCAATCGGAACAGCTGAGGTAGTAACATATATGGTTTGTCGTGGAAAAATTCTTGTTGTAATATGCATATAAGTTGTGGAATATGATGGAAATGATATAGATGGCTATGGAAGTTCTTGTAAATTGTTGTTGTTGCCCTTTTGAATTGTTGTTATTGTTCCTTGAGAATTGTTATTATTTTTTGTGAATTGTTGTTGTTGTTGTGTTGTTAGTGGAATGTGATTGTCCGGTGGGATCAGGTTGCAAGCCACAACACAAAATGATAAATTGTGGGTTGGGGTGATAAGGGTGGCCGAGGTAATAAGGGTGGCCGAGATAATAAGGGTGGAAAGTGATCGAAATCACTATTAAAATGAAAATATGAGAAGATTGTGAAATCATTGATGTGATAATGTTGAAGGGGAAAAGGAGAGATTATGAAACTTGTTTGGCTTTGATTGTTTCTTTCACGTGCATTTGATCGTTAATTCTATTGATATCTGATACTTGTCTGTTATTTGATTTTACTTGGGGTGAAGTTTGTTCATACATACCAATACAATTCAAATCTACTGACGTCCCTTTTGCCGGGGGCGCTACATTCATGTTATGATTGAAGGTGGTTCTATAGCAGGTACTCCAGTCCACCGACAGTAGCACCTCCTCCACTTTTCATCAGCTGTATTGGTGAGCCCCTTTCCTCTCGGGGCCCAGCGTGACTCATGCCGCTTTTCTTCCCGGAGTCTTATTTTGGTATTTGTGTAAGGTATAGCCGGAGCCTTGTTGCCGGCATTTCCATATTATTCTTTAGTTGTAGTTAGAGGCTCCGTAGAGAGGTTGTGGTTAATGTCGGGAATGGGAATTTAAAATAGAAATATTGATATTTGGCAATGATGTATAAAACTTGTAATACCTTTAATATGGCGAATGAAGTTGCTAATGAAAATGAAATGGAAATCGTTAATGATATGTTTATAGAATTTGATTAATGGAGTCCATTCTCCAATTTACTCATGAGTTAGTTTGGGCAGAATGAGATCTAACAGGCTTGCTCGGTCGGGTATACTCGGTTGAGCGCCGGTCGCGCTCCTCAAATTTTGGGTCGTGACAAACTTGGTATCAGAGCCTAAGGTTTTAAAGTGTCCTGGGATTTCTCGGGCCGTGTCTAGTAGAGTCCTTTTTATCGGTGTGTTGTCGGCCACATCTATAAGTTGGAGGCTATTCGGACATTTAGGAATTTCACCCTTCTTTGATACTCCAATCATGCAATAGAGCTCAAGTTAGGGAGCTAATTTCCTCTCTAAGTCTTATTCTCAAAATTGGTAACCTTGATGCCATAATCCGCGAATTTGAAGCATGTAAGGAGGGATTGATCCTACCATTGAGTCATAGTGGATTGCCCAAGGACTTGTTAGGAGAATGTATTGAGATGTAGATGGATTGGTAAAACATATCGCTAAGAGGGGAGTGTTCTTGTCCCTATTGATGTCTCTGCACCATTAGACCATGTGGTATATCAGTATGTTACCTACGTACGTTAGAGATGTGGAGTCGAGGGGTATCGATTAAGCTATTGCCCTATCAACCTAACGTCGTTAAGTGAGTCAAATCAGAATTTCTACTCATTGTATATGTACATCCATATTGAAGAGTTCTCATAAACGTGGCCTTAACAAGGTGTTAAATAACAAAACATTGCATGTATCAACTCTTGAAACGAGACGCGCTATTGATGAATCTTCTCCATTATGAATTCTCTTATTTACATTCTTGTGGAATTAAGTTCTATAATTATGCCCTTGAATTGAGTTATAACTCTAGGATTGATATTTCCCACTTGCTTTTCCTAAATTCTCACCAAGGGATTATATGCGATAAATTTCTTACAGAATCTTTTTATTTAACTGGACAAAATCTACTTGCTTGTGCCTCTACATGAACCGTCATAAAAATTTACCTATGCAGTGCCAAGTTCCATGCAAAGCATCCTAGCGTTGTGATCTTTCTCAAGTCACTATTTTACTCAGTTGTGTATATGGATTATATGGTTTGAATAGTCAATCTACTCTCTTGCGAATATCATCATGAAAGCTTCTCACTGCCTAGTAACATAAGAGCATACCTTAACACCTATCAAGTGAGTACATGTCAACCGAAATGGTCACCATGCGCATAAAGTCTCTCTGAAAATTTGGGGACCCTCACATCCCCGTCATAGGAAGATATTGTGACTCCATAACTTTCGTGTCCACTTAGGACATCCCGTAGTAGGAAGCTCACCTTGTCCTAGTATTGTGGTTGCCCGTGGCATGGTCGTATATTGCAGTTGGGAGCTAATATAGCAGAAGCATGTCCAGCTCATATCAAATGTTTACTTTCTCTTTACACCTCCATAACATGTGTTCATTTTGTTCTTTAGTTAGTGAATCCATTGTACTATTTTCCCCACACTTGTTCGCTAGCCATGAGAGAACATATCCTTCTATGAGTAATTGTAACACTTTCTTTATCGTAAGGACACTTACTAGGCTCTCCGTCAAGATCAAGCACACCTTTGGGATTTATTATAGCACAACGCCTGTTTCTCTTATTCTTCTATATTTCATTAGCATCTGGGTAGTTCTCAAGAAAAAATTCATGAAGAACTCATTATGAAAATTTGCAAACCCTCCATGATTATTCTGTACTATCTCATTGGGTTCTCGTATCACTTCAAGATTCATCAAGGGTTGATAGCATGCCACAATTGCTGAAATTGAATGATCTCTTTCCGATAATGGATTATCTACACTTGTGCTAGTCCAACGATCTGCTTATCAGTCTAAGTCTCGCCTGTTGATTTTGGGTTGGCCAAGGATAAATACACCTATTAATACATTCGTATGTCAAACCTTTCTCTCAGTCAAGTCTTATAGCATCTCTCAATGCGGATTGTAATAACTGGTTGTATAGAAGTGTGTTGTAATGCTTCATTATGATGTTGAGTTGCTAAACACAATTGAATTTTTGAATTCTAGAGCTATACATCACGTGAGTACATACAGAGATCTTCTTTAAAAAAACAAAGGTAGTTTTTTGTAATCGCTTTATATTACCACCCTTCCTAGTTTATATTAAGGCTCTCTCACTTTCTGTAATTTGTCTTGCATTATGTGTTGTTTACCCGTAATCTTCAATGCTATATAATCTCAATATCTCGACTAGTTATCCAACTATATGATATGATTTAATTAACCTCACTTTTATATACTCTACAAGCACCTTGAGAGTGGGCAAATTTCTCCTTTCCTACAGACTTCTAATGTCTTCAACTTGGTTTAAGCTCGTTGGTTCCAAATGGTGATCATTAGTTTTGCTACCCTACTATCTAATTCATCTGATAACTCTCATTGTAGAATTCATTTATGTTTCATGGCATCAAAGAGAAAGTCTTGTAGCATTAAGGATGAGGACATGTTGCTTTTGTTAGGATATAAAGATACTGCTCGCACTTCTTATGAGAGTTTTTCCTAAACAATCATCTACCTGCTCCACTTGTCCATGTGACTAGATAGCACAGGTTACTTCTCCTCAATAAATTCATTAAGATGTCTCATTCTTCCGAACTTATCCATGTGGGCACTTTGAGGTCTTGTTTTATACCAATTCGTAATGGTTTTAATTACTTCCTCACCATTGTTATCGATTTTCTAGGACTGCGAGGGCTTGTCCCATGGGTTTCAAAAAGTAATGATTTTCCTTTAAGCTCAGGCTAAAATTTCCTTGATTTCAAACCAAATTGCATTCCCTTTTCCAAAGTCTTAAATGGGTCGGATTGGATGGGTTACGTGGCCTTCTTCTCATTCGACTTTTAGAAGTATTGAATATATATTTTTTATGTGAGGGGAGTTTTACTACCCTTGGTATTACACCCCCTTGGGAGGATAGGAGTGGCATTTTTCTCTCTTCCTGGAGCATCATGTTAACCATTAGAACGCCTCTAACCAATACATGATTTCATCCCAATATTTAGATGTCCGAGCTATGTGGTTTCACTCGTGAAATGGGTGAGACTAGATGCCTTCAGATTTTTGCACATATCATGAGCATATTGATTTGGAAGACAAGTGGTCGTATCTTTAGTTCCCTCATATGTGATCAATTATCAGGAAGGGTTAAGCTGTCTAAAATGTGATAATCTCATAAGCGTTCAACTTCGTTTCATCCTCATGGGCTTGTGGCATAGATTCCGTGTGTCAAGTAATGTTAAGAGTGTAATTCGAATTCATGTATTTTGAAACCCATATCGCATTCAAGGTGCCAGGGTATTTTTATTCTTGATAAACGGAATTACCCTTCACTCTAGAAAACGAGTGGTTCACGTACTTGAGTATTCCTCCTTAATGGTTCATATTGCCAATGTACGAGTTACCCCTATGACTTATTTGTCTAATAATTGATGTCCTCACAATAAGTAACCACGTTAGTATTGTTAGTAGTAGCCTTCTGTGCCTCTTAGCATATAACCTCATGAAATGCTCTGCTCAGCACATTAATGGATTCCTGAATAACTCCAGCCTGATCTCGAACTCTGTTCTTCCTCACTGTATTAGATCCATTGGGTATTGTAAGTTTATACAAGTCAAAGATGAAGCTTCACAGTGTGATCATATATATATTGGATAGGTAATTTTATGGTCAGTTTATTATAGCACATCTTAAAGAAATTGTTGAAGGTCTTCAAGGGTTTAGTGTGAGTGTTCGCCTAGAGATTTAGAGTTTGGAGGGTGAGCAGGCTATTCTCCATATTTTCCCCTGAAGATGTTATGTGAGTTGATAATAAAGGTAACATAAGTGTATTCCACATTAGGTTGCACTAGGAGTATGATGTTCCCTGTAACTGTTCCTCATGTACTTTGTGTTTCCATATGTTTATGTCTAAGAAGGTAGTGATAAAAGAGGGGTATGAATTGATTTGATTGAACTATATGATCATGGTAATATCCTATATGATGCACTAATGGCAAGAATCATTGTGGCTTGACTTCATATGGATTGTTGATTGAAATGAAATTATATTATTGTTAATGAATACCTTTGTGATTACTACATTAATGGCTGGTAAGGACTATTATGAACACATGACTGTTTGGTTACTATGAAATGACATTCTTGATAGTATGATGCCATGTGATGGAATTATGGGATGTTATTGTTACCATGAATTGCAATATCCGGTGGAATGTGAATTGTACAATGGAAATTATTAAAGGTAAAGTCAATGAATAGTTAACTCATGCGAGATGTCTATCTGTCATCCTTGTTATGTATGTTTGGGAGTTGATATTATTTCCGAGAATGTGTCATGATAGAGATCGTAAGTTGAGAAGGTCATCTGGAAGGCTGAAATTGTCGTGTAAGGAAAATATTTTTGCTTGATTGAATATCAATTAGTTTTGACTTGAAAGGTACTATATAGGTGTTTCGATATAAAACTGTGCAGTCCATGTTCTGGTATCCTTAGGATAATGTAGTGCTTGTAATATTGAGAATAGTATTGTTGATATATACATTGTGGTGCTCTGTCTAGTTGTGGGTGTGTTGTTAAGATGACTTTGGTGATTCTCTGGCAAGTGGATATGCATAGTTACAAAGGAAACTCTGCCGAAATTTCTGAAAAATTTAGGAGTTAGTCAAAATTTAGGGTCTTGAGGTAGGT
>MU696156.1:75205-88729 GCA_026770625.1 Nicotiana glauca | reverse complement strand
TATATATATATATATATATATATATATATATATATATATATATATATATATATATATATATATATATATATATATATATATAATTTTCTTCTATTTAAACATAGGAACAAATCTTATATTCTAAGAATGTGAATATTTTTTGTAGTTTTAATTTTTTTTTTTTTATAAATAAAACCTATTAAGATTAAGATAAAAATTTAAAATATCAAGATTAGATCTAGAAAAAATATTTACACTAAAATAGTATAGAATTTGGGTGTGGTAAAAAATTAGGTGTTCACAATATGAACTCGTGGGAGAATGGGTAACCAGGTTTTGGTTCGAACCTCGGGTTTTGACCATGTGGGCCCAGGGGCATTTTTGAGTAAAACTTTGGGAAATTCATTTTCAAGCATTCAAATTGATTCAATTAGCATTTGTTAATACATTCAAGTAATTTGTGACTAGATTCGAGCGGTTTGGTGGTGAATTCGAGGGGTAAATCTATACTAGAGGCTTGAGTTGAGTTTGGAGCATTTGAGGTAAGTGTTTGATCTAACTTTGGCTTGAGAAAATAAGATTAGAGTATTGGTTGCTAATTCCTAATTGTCGAGTACGGTGTATAGGTATGGTGACGAGTATCTATACACTGTTGTCTAGTAAGACCGTGAGCCATTATTTGTGCTTTTTCTAATTTTGTTGTGATTCTTCTTTGTGGAATCGATGATTTCTATATAATGTGAAGAGTATGAGAAAGGAACTGTGATTATTCCCTTGCCGAGCTGTATTCGTATAGTGATTATCTCCCTTGCCAGGATGAGAAGGTTATTGTTGTTATTCCATTGCCGGGATTTAACTGTTTGGTTGTGTTTCTCTTGTCAGGACTTCTATTACGGTTTTGTCTATCCCCTCACCCCCATTGGTTGTGATTGTTGCTTGGGTGAGGAAGAGTGATAAAGCACGAAGGTTGATACCGTGCACGATTTGTGTTGAGTGTATGTTTGCACGAAGGAACATTCCGTGCCATGTTTTGATTATTAATGCACGAAGGAACATTCCGTGCCATGTTTTGAATATTAATGTACGAAGGAACAGTTCGTTCCATGTTTTGATTATTAAGGCACGAAGGAACATTCCTTGCCATGTTGTGATTATTAATGCACGAAGGAATATTCCGTGCCATGTTGTAATTATTAATGCACGAAGGGACATTTCATGCCATATTTTGATTATTAATGCACGAAGGGACATTCCATGCTATGTTTTGATATATCATTGTTTGGTGGGGATGAGAGTAAAAGCACGAAGGGTAATGTCGTGCACTTATTGACATTTTTCATGATTTCTTATTATTATTAGTTCAAGTACATTTAATTGTCTCATTTCACTATCACTGTAATTCTTTATGTTGACATTTTCCTTTATTATGTTGCTTCTTATTATTGAGTCAAGGTATCCTCGTGCTACGTCGTGTCTTGAATTTATGCCATAATTGCTACATGTTTATGTGACTTAATTGCTACTTGACATTCGACATATTAAATATTAAATTTCCTAATTGTTCCTTAAAGCCCATACTTAATTGCTACTTGTCATTATTTGTTTTTCTCAGTGAACCATAATTATTGTGTACTTGTTATCTTATGAATTCGTATTAATTGTTGTGTTTATTAGAGTAAATTTCATTTGGAAGAACTGTTGGTATAATGAAATGGGAGTGGGTGGTACGCCTACCACGGAAATATTGAGAAACAGGATCAGGCTGCACGCCTTCAACGAGATGTGTACCGATAGTGAAATCTGTTTTTATTTTCCTTATCCTTGATAGAGATAATTTATTGATGTTCCTTATTATTCTCTTAAATTTTTATATTATCCGTTATCCCCAAAGCATGTTCCTTTCCCATTTAAAATGGTTACTCTGTTATTTTCCCGTTGTGTGTATATATATATATATATATTACTGCACAGGTTTATGTGGTACTCTTGTCTAGCCTTGTCACTACTTCGCCGGGGTTAGGCTAGGCACTTACCAGCACATGGGGTCGGTTGTGCTGATACTACACTCTGTGCTCTTTTGCACAGATCCAGGTACCGGAAGACAATAGTAGCTGGGGAGCCAGCCTTCTGTCCTCCGAGATACCGAGGTAGCCTTTCAGGCGTCCGCAGGCCCGGTATCTCCTCCATCTTTATTTATGTTCTGTTATCTCTTGTATTCAAGACAGATAATGTTACTCTCTTTCAAACAGTTGTATGTAGTAAATGTTAGTAGTCCGTGAATGTTGTGACACCAAATTTGGGTAGAGGCATATGTGGATCTTTCTTATTATCTTGGTATATTTTATTTAAGTCTTCCGCTAAATTACGAATTTCTGCTATTGTTTAATTATTTATTTCCTGCTAAATTAATTGGTAAAAATGGATCTAAAACAAAAGTACTTATGGATTCTAAATGTGTGGCTTGCCTAGCTTCCATGAGTGGGCACCATCACGACCCACAAGGGTGGGAAATCCGGGTCGTGACAAGTTGGTATCAGAGATCTAGTTTACATAGGTCTCATAACTCACGGACAAGCTTAGTAGAGTCTGAGGGATCTATACGGAGACGTCTATATTTATCCCCCAGATGCTACTGAGTTAGAAAAAGTTTCGCTATTATTTTTCCTTGTCGTGCGATTTTGTTCTCTCAATGTTAAATTGAAACCTCTACTTTTGTCCTTTTGTGAATGGCGAGGTCATGTACCACTTCTTCAGCTGAGCAGCAACACAGAACAGTGATAGAACAACTTTGTCTTCGGAGGCCTTGATGAGGTAAAGGTATTAGTGGTGGAGGTAGAGATGCTAGAGGTGGAGGTAAAGGTATTAGAGGTGAAGGTGCAGGTACTATTCTGGTATGTGGTAGAGAAGCTTCGATTTTATTCTACGCAGTATCGGGTCATGCCCAGTGATTCTTTGAGTGCCTTGTTTATGTGTCTACGCCGATGGGTGATTCTATTGTAGTGGATTGAGTCCATTGTTCACGTATAGTGGTTATTGGCGGTTTTAAGACTCGTGTAGATTTGCTTCTTTTGGACATGGTTGGTTTGATGTTATATTGGAGATGGACTGGTTATCACCTTACCATGCTATGTTGGACTGCCATGCCAAGACTGTGACCTTAGCTTTACCAGGTATACCACCCTACAAGGACATTGATTTTCGCATTGATTTGGCTCTGGGT
Source organism: Nicotiana glauca (assembly GCA_026770625.1). NCBI lineage: Eukaryota > Viridiplantae > Streptophyta > Magnoliopsida > Solanales > Solanaceae > Nicotiana > Nicotiana glauca. Next base: position 85,530 of record MU696156.1, on the reverse strand, counting down.
GCTCAACCCATTTCTATCCCGACATATCGTGTGGCCCCGCCGGAGTTGAAAAATTTAAAAGACCAGTTGCAGGATTTGCTTGAGAAGGGTTTCGTTAGAGCCAATGTTTCGCCTTGGGGTGCGCCGGTGTTATTTGTCAAGAAGAAGGATGGATCAATGAGAATATGCATTGATTATCGGCAATTGAACAAGGTAACGATCAAGAATAAGTATCCACAACCGATGATTGACGATTTGTTCGATCAGCTTAAGGGTGCCAAGATATTTTCAAAGATAGGCTTGAGATCTGGATACCATCATTTGAGGATTAGGGCATCCGATGTCCCTAAGGCAGCTTTCTGTACTCGGTATGGGCATTATGAGTTCTTGGTCATATCTTTTGGGTTGGCCAAAGCCCCAGCAGCATTCAAGGAGTTGATAAACCGAGTGTTCAAGCCATATTTGGACATGTTCATGATAGTCTTTATTGATGATATTTTTGTGCACTCTCGCAGCCAGGAGGAGAATGAGAAGCACCTTAGAGTAGTTCTTCAGACTCTGAGGGATAGCCAGTTATATGCCAAGTCCTCCAAGTGTGAGTTTTGGCTGAGTTCAGTAGCATTTCTGGGTCACGTTGTATCAGCAGAGGGTATTCAGGTGGACCCGAAGAAGATTGAGGCAGTCAAGAACTGGCCTCGACCAGCATCAACTATAGAGATTCAGAATTTCTTAGGGTTGGCAAGCTACTATCATCGGTTCGTGGAGGGATTTTCATCCATTGCAGCCCCAATGAACAGATTGACCCAGAAGGGTGCCCAATTCAGATGGTCGGAGGAGTGTGAGGCGAGCTTTCAGAAGCTCAAGATAGCTCTGACCACGGAACCGGTATTGGTTTTCCCCACAGGTTCAGGGCCTTATACAGTCTATTGTGATGCTTCCCGTATTGGGCTTGGTGCAGTATTAATGCAGGATGGAAGAGACATTACCTATGCTTCGAGGCAGTTGAAGATCCACGAGAAGAATTATCCAGTTCATGATCTAGAGTTGGCATCCATTGTTCATGCTTTGAAGATTTGGAGGCATTACCTATATGGTGTGACATGTGAGGTGTACACTGATCACAAGAGTCTTCAATACTTGTTCAAGCAAAAGGAGTTGAATTTGAGGTAGAGGAGGTGGTTGGAGTTATTGAAAGATTATGATGTTACTATTTTGTATCACTTGGGGAAAGCCAATGTGGTGGCTGATGCATTGAGTAGGAAGTCCGCCAGCATGGGTAGTCTTTCTTATATTCCGGTCAGCCAGAGATCGCTTGCTCTAGATGTTCAGGCCTTGGCCAATCGACTAGTGAGGTTGGATATTTCTGAGCCTAGCAAGGTGTTAGCTTGCACGGTTGCTCGTTCTTCATTATTGGAGCGTACTCGTGATTGGCAGTTTGATGGTCCCCATTTGTGTGTCCTGAGAGACACAGTGCAGCGTGGAGGTGCCAAGAAAGTGACCTTAGATAGTGATGGTGTTTTGAGATTGCAGGGGCGAGTTTGTGTGCCCAATGTCGATGGGATTCGAGAGTTGATCTTAGTGAAGGCCCATAGTTCTCGGTATTCTATTCACCCGGGCACCGCAAAGATGTATCAGGATCTGAGGCAGCACTATTGGTGGCGCAGGATGAAGAAAGATATTGTTGCATATATGGCTCAATGTTTGAACTGTCAGCAGGTTAAGTTTGAGCATCAGAGGCCTGGTGGTTTATTTCAGAGGATTGAGCTTCCCGAGTGGAAGTGGGAGAGGATTACCATGGATTTTGTTATCGGACTTCCGTTGACTCAGAAGAAGTTCGATGCGATATGGGTTATTATTGATAGAATGACCAAGTCAGCACATTTCATTCATATGGCAGTCTCCTATTCATCCGAGAGGTTAGCTGAGATTTATATCCAGGAGATTGTTCGCCTTCATGGTGTGCCGGTATCTATCATTTCGGACCGGGGTATACTGTTTACCTCATGTTTCTGGGGTGCAGTTCAGCAAGAGTTGGGGACACGGGTTGAGTTGAGTACAACAGTTCATCCTCAGACAGACGGTCTATCCGAGCGGACTATTCAGATTTTGGAGTATATGCTCCGAGCTTGTGTTATCGACTTTGGAGGTTCGTGGGATTAGTTATTGCCTTTAGCAGAGTTCGCCTACAACAACAGCTACCAGTCCAGCATTCAGATGGCTCCATATGAGGTGTTGTATGGTAGGCAATGTCGGTCTCTAGTGGGATAGTTTGAGCCGGGAGAGGCTCGGTTATTGGGTAAAGATTTAGTTTAGGAGGCCTTGGATAAGGTCAAGATCATTCAGGACAGGCTTCGTTCGGCTCAGTCACGGCAAAAGAGTTATGCAGATCGTAAGGTTCGGGATGTAGCTTTCATGGTTGGTGAGCGGGTATTGCTCCGTGTGTTGCCTATGAAGGCGTGATGAGATTTGGGAATAAGGGCAAGCTTAGCCCTAGGTTCATCGGTCCATTTGAGATTCTCGATCGTGTGGGAGAGGTGGCTTATAGACTTGCCTTGCCACCTAGCTTGTCAACTATGCAACCAGTGTTTCATGTGTCCATGCTTCGGAGGTATCACGACGATCTAACCCACGTGTTAGATTTCAGCACTGTCTAGTTGGACAAGGATCTGTCTTATGAGGAGGAGCCGGTAGCTATTCTAGATCGGCATGTTCGATAGTTGAGGTCGAAGAGTTTTCCTTCAGTGCGTGTTCAATGGAGAGGTCAGTCTCCTGAGGCATAGACTTGAGAGTCCAAGTCTGATATGCGGAGCCGTTATCCTCATCTTTTTCCTGACTCAGAAACTTCTTTTTGTTATCTGTTCGAGGACGAACAGTTGTTTTAGAGGTCGAGAATGTGACGACCCAATGGGTCATCACCTATTTTCTCTCTTTTCTGCACTTCTGAGGCCTTGAAAACCTCATTTTTAGTCGCATCGATTTGTGTGCACAGTCCGGGCACATAGCCGAAAAGCTTAAATATGAATTCTGTGTAAAAATTGATGAATTTTGATATTAATATGTTTAAAGTTGACTTTGATCAACATTTTAGGTAAACGGACTCGGACCCGTGATTTGACGGTCCCGGAGGGTCTGTAGGAAAATATAGAACTTGGGCGTATGCCCGGAATCGAATTCCGAGGTCCCAAGCCCGAGAAATGAATTTTTGTGTGAAATTATTTTTTTGAAATTATTAAGGAAATTGGAAATGAAATTTGATTGGAAGACTGCGTATCGGGCTCGTATTTTAGTTCCGACGCCCGATACAAGTCTTACATGTGATTTAAGCACTTTCTATAAAATTTGGTTGAAAACGGAAGTCATTTGACGTGTTTTAGACTTAAAAATGGAAAATCTTTGTTTTTTGAAAAGTTGGAAGAAATCAAGTGATTTGAGGCTTGATTCTATGTATATGATGTTATTTTGGTGATTTGATCGCACGAGTAAGTCCGTATGATATTTTTGAAGTTGTGTGCATATTTTGTTTGGAGCCCCGAGGGCTCGGGTGAGTTTTGGATAGGCCACGGGGTGAAATTTTGGACTTAAGGAATTGCAGGCCTGCAGGTTTCGCATTTTCCAAACATTTTTTGCAATTACCAGGATAATTTGCATTTCCCAAACTTTCTTCGCAATTCCCAAGCCTGTTTGCATTTCTCAAACTTTTTTTGCAATTCCCAGATTTGCAATTCCCAAACTATTTTTGCAATTCCCAAGCCTGCTGGCTTCGCAATTGCGAACCATTTCCCACATCTGAGGCCTGTAATTTTTCATACTTAGACGAATTTTAGCCCTCATTTCTTCATTCTTTCAACTCAAACACTCCATAGGCGATTTTCCAAGAAAACTTTCTTCCCAAATCATTTGTAAGTCAATTTTTACTTAATCCCTTCAATCATTTACATCATTTATCATGTTTTCATCTTAAAATCAAGGATTTTCATGGGTGAAAATGGGGATTTTGGGTAGAACCTAGATTTTCTTCAAATTGGGGAGTTGGATTTCAATTTGAGGTCCGATTTCAAAACAAATCATAGATATGAACTCGTGGGGGAATGGGTAATCGGGTTTTGGTTCGAACCTCGGGTTTTGACCACGTGGGCCCGGGGGCATATTGGAAATTTTTGAGTAAAACTTTGGGAAATTCATTTTCAAGCATTCAAATTGATTCAATTAGCATTTGTTGATACATTCAAGTAATTTGTGACTAGATTCGAGCTGTTTGGTGGTGAATTCGAGGAGTAAAGCTATATTAGAGGCTTGAGTTGAGTTTGGAGCATTAGAGTAAGTGTTTGATCTAACTTTGTCTTGAGGGAATAGTATTAGAGTATTGGTTGCTAATTGCTAATTGTCGAGTAAGGTGTATAGGTATGGTGACGAGTATCTATACATTGGTGTCTAGTATGACCGTGAGTCCTTATTCTAATTTTGTTGTGATTCTTCCTTGTGGAATCGATGATTTCTATATAATGTGAAGAGTATGAAAAATGAACTGTGATTATTCCCTTGTCGGGCTGTATTCGTATAGTGATTATCTCCCTTGCGGGGATGTGAAGGTTATTGTTGTTGTTCCCTTGCTGGGATTTAACTATTTGCGTGTGTTTCCCTTACCGGGACTTCTATTACGGTTTTGTCTATCCCCTTTCCCCCATTGGTTGTGATTGTTGCTTGGGCGAGGAAGAGTGATAGAGCACGAAGGTTGATGCCATGCACGATTTGTGTTGAGTATATGTTAATGCACGAAGGAACATTCCGTGCCATGTTTTGAATATTAATGTACGAAGGAACAGTTCGTTCCATGTTTTGATTATTAATGCACGAAGGAACATTCCGTGCCATGTTTTGATTATTAAGGCACGAAGGAACATTCCTTGCCATGTTGTGATTATTAATGCACGAAGGAATATTCCGTGCCATGTTGTGATTATTAATGCACGAAGGGACATTTCATGCCATATTTTGAATATTAATGCACGAAGGGACATTCCATGCCATGTTTTGATATATCATTGTTTGGTGGGGATGAGAGTAAAAGCACGAAGGGTAATGTCGTGCACTTATTGACATTTTTCATGATTTCTTATTATTATTAGTTCAAGTACATTTAATTGTCTCATTTCACTATCACTGTAATTCTTTATGTTGACATCTCCCTTTATTGTGTTGCTTCTTATTATTGAGTCAAGGTATCCTCGTGCTACGTCGTGTCTTGAATTTATGCCATAATTGCTACATGTTTATGTGACTTAATTGCTATTTGACATTCGAAACATTAAATACTAAATTTCCTAATCTATATATTATTAAAAGGAGAGGACTTTTACAAAGTCATCTCCTTAAGCCAAGTGTCAGCATAAAAAAAAGCAACATGACATAATTAGCTACTAATTAGTTACTTAGTTAATAATTAGTTATTAGTTTTGAATTTAAATATCTATAAAAAACAAAAATAATAAAAAAATTAAAAACTACCATCTTTCTCTCTTTCTCTCTCTTTAAATATATATATATATATATATATATATATATATATATATATATATATATATATATATATATATATATATATATATATATACCCATTCAAATTGGGTGGGAATAGTTTCAAGTTGGAGTTTTAAATTTAAAAAAAATTAGCTATAATAAAAAAACAAAAAAAGAAGAAAAACTACCCATTCAAATCGGCGAGTAGTTTCAAATTGGAGTTTTAAAATTATTTTAAAATAAAAAAATAAAAATAAAGCAATAAAAAAGCCACATGGCACAATTAGTTAATAACAAAAAATCTATATCTATCTATAATTAAAAGCCAAAGACAAAAGCTTCTCAAGAAGCCAAGTGTTACAACCAGGCAATGACACGTTGCACATTAAGACATTGTTCCTACTTTATAGGAATTAAAAAAAAAAGAAATATAATTTTATTTTCATTAGGATTACAATTAGAAGACTAAATTTCATTTTTTTTTTAAAAATCAAAACTGATGTCATTCCTTCAAAACCGTCACTTTTGTTCTTAATTTTTACGAATTTAAAAAAACCAAATACAATTTTATTTTCATTAGGATTAGGATAGGAAGAGTAATTTAATTTATTTTAAATTAAAAAGCTACCCATTCCTTCATAACCATGAGTTTTGTTCCAAATTTATAGGAAGTTAAAAAAAGGAGTTACAAATTTATTTTGATTAGGATTAGGATAGGAAGAATTTTTTTTTTTTTAATGTAAATCAAAACGGTTAATATGGCTTTACAACCGTGACTTTTGTTCCAAATTTATATGAAATAAAAAATAGGAATTACAATTTTATTTTGATTATGATTAGGATAGGAAGATTATTATTTTTTTTTTAAATCTAAACGCTTCAACTGCCTTCATAACCGTGATGTTTGAAATCCTTCTGTATTATGCATAGTTTTTTTTATTTAATTTTTTAATTTCTTGAAAGGTGAAATCTATAATTAAAAGCTAAAGAAAAAGGCCCCTCATGAAGCCAAATGGCAGCACAATAAAATTACACATGGCATATTAAGACATTGCTCCTAATTTGTAGGAAGTAAAATTCAAACCATTCATCAGTCCAAACCGTTCCAACTTCTGACCAATTTTCAAAATTTTTTCAATTATTAAATCATTGAATTTTGAAAAAATATTGTATTTGTAAAAAAACCGCCGCCTACCTCAAAAATAGGAGTGGATTTCAAAATCTTTTACGTCTAAATCGTTCTAACTCCTCTCCATTATCTCAATTTTAAATTTTTTAAAATTATATTAAAACAATTTATTAGTTAAAACCTCCTAATTTTTAGGAAGTAAAATTCAAACCATTCATGAGTCCAAACCGTTCCAACTTCTGTGCAATTTTAAAATTTTTAAATTTATTTTAATTATCTTTGATTTTTAATTTTTTAAAATTATTAAAATAATTTATTAGTTAAAACCTTTTACTCCACAATATTAGGTAATTACTTTTTACCTTCAACTTAACCTAAATATTCTCAGCAAAAGCACGATGGATTCAACTGCTTAACCTACGTTTCGTATACTGGCTATCAACTGCTCAAGCGTAGAGGAGTTTATATTTCTTCCTCAACTACACATTCTTCAATTCTAAAGTTCCTTCTTCTATCAAGATTTCAACAAAACTTATCGCTTATGCAAAAGATTGCTACTCACATTGATTTCATCAAGGATATAACAATTTCGAAGATGCAATGGAAGTTGAAAGTTCGTGTTGTTCGTTTGTGGGAAGTACCAGATCGTTTCAATCCAGGCACTATATTGTCGATTGAATTGGTTTTACAAGATGAAAAGGTATTTTACATATGTTATATGATTATTTGGTTTTGATGCATCTCCGCCGTTGTTGATCGATTAGCTATGCACGTTTGTGCTCAGCCTAAAATTTACTCTCACGAGTTTCTTCACCTTTGCCTGTAAATTGCTATGTACTTCTTCTCGATAAATTGCTATGTACTTCTTCTGCTTTTCGTATGATTTTAAATGATCAAGTAAATCTTGCAAATTCCCTTCAAGCTAAATTCGGTTGTAACATTTTTTGAATGGCTGACTTATTCAAGGAGTGCAAATTTATTAGCCATTTCTTGACTTATAAAAGTATATTTTTCTAGAGAAAATTAATAATATTGCCCTATTTTCGTTTTATCCTCACTTTTAGAGATTCTTAAGTACGATANATTAGGTAATTACTTTTTACCTTCAACTTAACCTAAATATTCTCAGCAAAAGCACGATGGATTCAACTGCTTAACCTACGTTTCGTATACTGGCTATCAACTGCTCAAGCATAGAGGAGTTTATATTTCTTCCTCAACTACACATTCTTCAATTCTAAAGTTCCTTCTTCTATCAAGATTTCAACAAAACTTATCGCTTATGCAAAAGATGGCTACTCACATTGATTTCATCAAGGATATAACAATTTCGAAGATGCAATGGAAGTTGAAAGTTCGTGTTGTTCATTTGTGGGAAGTACCGGATCGTTTCAATCCAGGCACTATATTGTCGATTGAATTGGTTTTACAAGATGAAAAGGTATTTTACATATGTTATATGATTATTTGGTTTTGATGCATCTCCTCCGTTGTTGATCGATTAGCTATGCACGTTTGTGCTCAGCCTAAAATTTACTCTCACGAGTTTCTTCACCTTTGCCTGTAAATTGCTATGTACTTCTTCTCGATAAATTGCTATGTACTTCTTCTGCTTTTCGTATGATTTTAAATGATCAAGTAAATCTTGCAAATTCCCTTCAAGCTAAATTCGGTTGTAGCATTTTTTGAATGGCTGACTTATTCAAGGAGTGCAAATTTATTAGCCATTTCTTGACTTATAAAAGTATATTTTTCTAGAGAAAATTAACAGTATTGCCCTATTTTCGTTTTATCCTCACTTTTAGAGATTCTTAAGTACGATAAGAGCCATACAAGGTGCATTGATAGTAGCATCAAGTGTTCAGATTATTTTGGGCTATAGTCAACTTTGGGCTATTTGTTCCAGGTACAAATTTACCACCAAGATGAAATTTCTTTTCACTCATCACATATTGTTTATCATGTTAATGGCTTCAAAATGGTGACTTGCTGTATACTTCAGATTTTTCAGCCCACTAGGAATGGTTCCGGTAATTGCTCTGGCGGGATTTGGTCTTTTCGACAAGGGTTTCCCAGTGGTAGGGTGAGGATTATCTACTGAAAACAAAGCTTATTGTTATATCCAATTGTATCATGTATAACGTTGTATACTTTGGTCAGCGACTCAGCGTACACTGACTACTGTTTTATGCTAGTGCAACTTTATAACAGGCTGGACAGTGTGTGGAAATTGGTATACCAATGTTCATTTTATTTGTGATCTTCTCTCAGGTATGCCACGTTTTTGAAGCTTTAAGTCTGCATTTTTTGGTCCATGATCTAATAATTTACTTCTTGCTTATGTGAAACTAAATTCATATTATTGGTCGGTCAGTCTTCTTTTACAATGTCGAGGATTACAGAGATAGTGCTACTCCAAACTTTTCTATCTTTTCTTTCATAAATGTAAATGCAAGGGAACTTCAAAATGGCTGCCTGATGATTAATTTATTTTTTGCACAGTATTTGAAAAACTTCCAGTTCAGACAACTGCTGGTGATGGAACGATTTGCTCTAATTATGTCAATCACGATTATTTGGGCTTATGCACACCTCCTAACGGCCAGTCGTGCATACAAACATCACCCAGAGGTTACCCAAAAATACTGCCGCACTGATAGAGCAAACCTCATCTCGACTGCACCATGGTTAATATCCAATTTCAGCTTCTTCCACTTTTTAGATGAATAATGTAGCCTGTTTATCTAACGACACACTCTAGAATTTACATTAGGGTCTGATAAACGAAACATTTTATCAGAGGTTTCAAGATTGGAGGAATTCATCTCTTGTCCACTTTGGTATTCAGGATAAAGATTCCATATCCACTTCAATGGGGAGCTCCTACTTTTGATGTTGGTCATGCTTTTGGAATGATGGCTGTTGTGCTTGTCTCATTGATTGAGGTTAAACCTGAATAAAATTGATGGATTGTGGTCATATTTTTTCCATTTTGTACACAGCTAAGTCTTACTCTTTTATCTTCAGCCAACTGGAGCATATAAAGCAGCATCTCGCTTAACAATTATGACACCACCCCCAGCTCATGTTCTGAGCCGTGGCATTGGCTGGCAGGTTTATGCAGTAAATTGTAACAAACATGTTAGAATTTTTATGAATCCTTAATATCATGTTTTATGTTGAATACCAATAAATAGATGATGTTAGCAGCCTAGATCTTCTAATCCTTTTCCAAATCTCACCTTATGAAATCTTGGTTTGTCAAGTGATCAAATGAAAGTTCACTTCAGCTGGAAATAATTTAATCAAATAAAAAAACTACCTCGATTTCATGTCCTTATGTGAATTTATTATTTGGATACATCTGCCAGTTCTGCAATCCCATATGTGTGCTATCCAATCCTCTGAACGAGTTATAACCTGATTGTGAGAATTTCTTGCAACAATGCAATGCAAGTAGTCTGAATGTCCTTTCAAAACCATTTTTATCCCGAAAACCAGTATCATCTTTGCAGCAATCTGGCGCAGGAGCTGATATTGGTATCTCTTTAGTCGGCATACGTTTTATGTGTAATGGAGGACGATTAAGAAAAGGATTTCCCTCATAACTGCTATCATTACAAGTTGCAAACTGCACTATAATCTGTGCAGTCCTACATGTTATTATATTTGGTCGTGAACTCTGCTCCAAATGTAAAAA
>MU696156.1:43633-58527 GCA_026770625.1 Nicotiana glauca | reverse complement strand
CCCGGTCAGGTTGTATTGGGATGGAATTAATAGTTTTAAATGCTAATAAGTTGTGTTATCTATTCATTTATGTGTAATAGCTGTTAAAGAGTGGATTCGAGGTTGTTGGCTGGCCTTGTCTTCACGAGAGGCGCCATCACGACCGGGTATGGAATTTGGGTCGTGACAGAATCATAATTATTGTGTACTTGTTGTCTTATGAATTCGTATTAATTGTTGCGTTTATTAAAGTAAATTTCATTTGGAAGAACTATTGGTATAAAGATATGGGAGCGGGTGGTACGCCTACCACAAGATTTGATGAAATGGGAGCGGGTGGTACGCTTACCACGAAAACATTGAGAAACGGGATTGGGTTGCACGCCTGCAACGAGATGTGTACAGACAGTGAAATCTGCTTTTTATTTTCCTTATCCTTAATAGAGATAATTTATTGATGTTCCTTATTATTATTTTGAATTTTTGTATTATCTGTTATCCCCGAAGCATGTTCCCTTCCCATTTAAAATGGTTACTCTTTTATTTTCCCGCTGTAGATATATATATTACTGCACAGGTTTATGTGGTAGTCTTGTCTAGCCTCGTCACTACTTCGCCGGGGTTAGGCTAGGCACTTACTAGGGTCGGTTGTGCTGATACTACACTTTGTGCTCTTTTGCACAGATCCAGGTACCGGACAACAGTAGTAGCTGGGGAGCCAGCCTTCAGTCTTCCGAGACACCGAGGTAGCCTTGCAGGCGTCCGCAGGCCCGGTGTCTCCTCCATCCTTATTTATGTTCTGTTATCTCTTGTATTCGAGACAGACAATGTTATTCTTTTTCAAACGGTTGTATGTAGTAAATCTTAGTAGTCCGTGAATGTTGTGATACCAGTTCTGGGTAGAGGCATATGTGGATCTTCCTTATTATCTTGGTATATTTCGTTTAAGTCTTCCGCTAAATTATGAATTTCCGTTGTTGTTTAATTATTTATTTCTTGCTAAATTAATTGGTAAAAATGGATCTAAAACAAAAGTACTTATGGATTCTAAATGTATGGCTTGCCTAGCTTCCACGAGTATGTGCCATCACGACCCCCGAGGGTGAGAAATCTAGGTCGTGACATTAGAAGGTATAGTTGGGCGTGATAAAGGAGTGCCTGGGTTATCTTGAGGGTTCGACATTGTGACTAATTTCGTGAGAGAATTCGTGAGTTTGGCTTTTAGAAGAGAGAACAACTGAGAGTAAAAGAAATTTTGACAGTTTTGGCATAGTGAGTGTGGCAGAAGGTGATGATGGGTTTTTAAAAAGAGAAACTTAATTAATGACTAACTGTAGCTTTTAGCAGTCAATTTTTTTTTCAATCAACCTAAAATTTCAGGTTGAATTCGCAGCCATAATGCATGAATTGCGGCCTCAAAAGATGCCACAAATTCTTCTTCTATCGTGGATGTAGTAATGACAGACTGTTTGGCACTCTTCCACAATATTGCTCCTTCAGCTAATTGGAACAAATAACCAAATGTGGATTTTCTAGTTTCAATACATCCAGCGAAATCTGAGTTTCGAACAACTTCCAAATGCTTGGATCTCCTATACATGAGCATGTAATCCTTCTTTCCTTTCAGGTACCTCAAAACTTTCTTTGCATCTTTCCAACGATCAATTCCTGGGTTACTCTGTTATCTTCCTAACATTCCGACCGCAAAACTAATATCCGGCCTTGTGCAAGTCTGAGCATACATCAGACTACCAATAATAGAAAAGTAAGGAATTTTGCTCTATATCATTCTTAGGGCATTGATTGTCCCCTTTTTGAATTGGGACAATTCCTACTGAAAAATTATTCATATTAAATCTCTCTAGAATTCTTTCGATATAGCCTTTTTGAGACAATCCCAATAATCCTTGTGATCTATCATGGAATATTTCTATTCCTATCACATAGGATGCCTCACCCATATCTTTTATTTCAAAATTCTTAGAGAGAAAATATTTTGTCTCATGCAATATGCCTAAATCATTAGCAGTAAGTATAATATCATCAACATATGGGACTAAAAATATAAACTTGCTCTTACTGATCTTTTGTTATATACTTCGATCAAAGGTATTTTCCACAAATCCAAAAGATGTTATGGTATCATTAAACTTTATATACCATTGTTGTGAGTCTTGTTTAAGTCCATATATTGACTTCTTCAGTTTACACACCATTTAACCTTTTCCTTTAGTTTCGAAACCCTTTGGTTGGTCCATATAACCTTCTTCCTCGAGATCTCCATTAAAAAAGGCAGTTTTTACATTTATTTGGTGTAACTCTAAATCGTAATGAGTCACCAAAGCCATAATAATTCTTAATGAGTCTTTCTTTGAGACCGGTGAAAAGGTCTCTTTATAATGAATGCCTCATTTCTGAGCATAATCCTTGGCAACAAGTCTGGCTTTGTATCGTTCAATATTTCCATTTGAATCGCGTTTGGTCTTAAAGACCCATCTGCACCCGATTCTTTTATAACTCTCTAGCAATTCAATAAGATCCCACACTTTATTGTTTTCTATGGATTTTAACTCTTCCTTCATGGCATCAATCCATTTTTTAAACTCCTTACTTTCTATGGCTTGTGAAAATAAAATTGGATCCTTATTAAGACCAATGTCAAAATCTGACTCTTGCAAATAAACCACGTAATCATCCGAAATAGCCGATTTTCTAGCTCTTTGAAATTTTCTTAATGGCATTTCTTGTGGTTCATTTGTGTCAGATATTTGTGAGTTACTTTCTTCATAAAGTGTTTCATCCAAATGTTGATTTGTATTGTCAAAGTGTTCTTCAACAACTGTAATAATATTTGGTATTCGTGTGGAAGTAGGCACATTTCTGGGTAATAGAATATTTACCCTCACCAATTTAATTTCCACACTTTTCTTTTCAACACTCCCGCTAACTTTACCATTCTCAATGAATCTTGCATTACCGGTTTCAACAATTCTCGAACTATGGTTTGGACAGTAAAACACATGCCCTTTAGATTTTTCTGGGTAACAAATAAAGTAACCACTTACTGTTTGAGAATCTAATTTCTTTTCTTGTGGATTATAAACTCTAGCTTTCGCTAGGATACCCCAAACATATAAGTGCCTTAAACTAGGTTTCCTTCCTGTCCATAGTTCAAAAGGGATCTTTGGAACTGCCTTACTAGGAACCCTGTTTAATAAATATACATCGGTTTTCACAGCATACATCCACAATGATTTGGGTAATGAGGAATTACTCATAAAACTCCTAACCATATCCATAAATATTCGATTATGCCTTTCTGCTACACCATTTTGTTGAGGTGTTCCTGGCATAGTATAATGTGCACATATGCCACGTTCCTCGAGGAACTTTGCAAATGGACATGGACATTATCTTGATTTATTATATTTTTCATAATATTCACCATTTTTATCTGACCTAATGATTTTCACCTTTCTTTCAAATTGCCTTTCAACCTCATTAACAAATACCTTGAGAGCATCTGTTGCTTGAGATTTTTCTTTCAGCAAATAGATGTATCCATAATGTGAAAAATCATCGATAAAATTATAAAATATTTCTCTCTACCAAAAGATGGAACATCAAAAGGTCCACAAATATCAGTGTGTATAATTTCAAAAAGCTCGGTGCTTCTTGTGGCACCTTTCTTATAATGCTTGGTTTGCTTTCCTTTAATGCAATCCAAATATATAATAAGATCAGTGAAATTTAGATTCGCAAGAATCTCATTCTCTACCAATCTTTGTAACCTTTCTTTGGATATATGACCCAAACGTCTATGCCACAAGTAAGCAGAACTTTCATCTAGTGAACTACGTTTAGTTCCAGCATTATGTTGAACAGTAAGAAGGGATTCAGAAAAACAAATATCGAGTTTCAATTGATATAAACCATCACTAAGAAAACCAGAACCATAAAAAATAATATTCTTATATAAATTGAAACATCCATTTCCAAACTTTAAATCAAATCCAAAAACATCAAGTCTTGAAAGAGAAATCAAATTTCTAGAAACTGAAGGTACATAAAGAGTCTATAATAGATCAAGGTGACGTGTAGTCTCCATGATCAAACGATAAGTCCCTATGCCTTCAATTGGAGCCTTCATACGATTTTTCATGAACAAGAAATCCTTATTTGGATTTGTAGTTTGGATCGTAAGGAATCCCTGCAACGTAGTAGATACATGATCAAGTTGCACCAAAATCAAGCCACCAAGTATTATTAGGAACTTCTACTAAATTTGATTCGAAACATACAAAAGCACTAATTGTATCTTTCTTTTCGAACCAAGCTTTACGTTACAGAAAATCTTTCTGATAGTGTCCTTCCTTATTACAGAAATGACACGTATCTGCCTTATGTTCCTTGTTAGCATCCCGCTGAGCTTTAGCGGGTGCTTTCTTCTTCTTGAAATTGTTTGCCTTCACTTTAAGTCCTTTACTAGCTCCTTGACCCATGAGGTTAATTGAATGACTCCCTTGTTTCTTAACTCTTAACTCCTCCTGAGTAAGCATACTGGATAATTCACTAACATTCCACTTATCCTTAATAGTGTTATAGTTAACTTGAAAAAGTCTATACTCAGGAGGTAACGAGTTCAGAATAAACTGAACCAAGAAGGAATCATCCACTTTCATCCCCCAAGGTCTGAAGTCTTGCTGCAATGTTAGTTATCTCGATGATATGGTTTTGAATACTACGCGACCTATCAAACTTCATGGTCGTGAGTTCATCCTCTAGTGTACCAGCGAGAGACTTATCTATAGAATGAAAATGTTCTTCCACAAATTTCAGGTATTCCCCGGCACTTTTTGTTTGTGGAATAGTACTCTTAACGTTGTTGGCAATATTCATTCGCATAAACATAAGGCTTAGCCTGTTAGAGCGATCCTATGCTTTATGGAAAGACTTCTCATCCGCACTGCTCGAATCAGTAATCGCAGCGTGCTTATTGTCACAACCCAAAAATTCCTCCAAAGGAGTCGTGATGGCACCTAGTCTCTAAACTAGGTAAGCCTAATATTAACGGAAATAACTTTGATATTTTCCAACTTTAAATTCAATAACTCTTAACAGTTTACAACTCCTAAAATCAGTACTACAAATCACAAGCCTTTCTAAGAGTAGTTATACAAAATAAATACATCATTATTTTGAAAGAAATGGAACAAATGGAAATAAGTACTATTGAAGGTGACTCTAAGGACTGCGAACGCTGCAGCAGGTTTACCTTGAGTCTCCACTGCCACGAATAGCTACTATCGATTAAATACCTGGATCTGTACACAAAAATATACAGAAGTGTAATATCAGCACAACCGACCCCATGTGCTGGTAAGTGCCTAGCCTAACCTCGGCGAAGTAGTGACGAGGCTAGGACCAGAATACCAAATAAACCTGTGCAAAATAGCGTACAAAATAATAGGAAGCAGATAACAATGATGGAAACAAATCAACCAGTGATATAAATAGCAGGCATCAATGACAACATAATTCAATCTTAACAAATAATATATACAAGTACAATCAATTAATGAAGTCCTTCAAATATAAGTCTTTCGCCTTTAAATCCTTCAAGTAATAATCCCTGAGATAATATTCTTTTCAATGAATATCTATTTCGAATATATTTTCTTCAAATAAATATCTTTCAAATAAGTATCTTTCGAATATAATTCTTTCGAGTACAGGTCATCTTGTGACGCCTCATTTTCATAATCATAATAATATAGGCCTCTGCTCACTTTCATATTTTTACGGCATCTCGTGGCCATATTTATATTACAACCACACGGACAACTCGCGTGCAATTAAATAAAACTATAATACTTTCCCCGGCACTTTGTGCCCACATATTTCTTTCTCGTATTGCACAATAATATTCTCATGTTACTCCGTTCATAGGGTCCATAACCCAATACAATTAAGAATGTTCATAGAGCCTCATTTACTTAACATAAAGTAGAGTACAACTTCCAAACCAATTAGGAAATTAACAAGAAAAGATAAAGTTATTTTTAGAAATCATTTGTTAAAGAAGATAACATTTTCAATTAAAGAACAATATCGAATGAATCATTATCTTTAATACGAGAAAATCAATAAAATAAAAAATAGTAGAAATTCCTTTTTAAGTAAAGTACAACCTCAAACAAGAATAAGGAAAACAAAGACAGATTTTACTTTCTTTTCACATCTCGTGGTAGGCGTACCACCCAATCACATTTTATTTATCTCGTGGTAGGCGTACCACCCACTCCCATTTTATTTATCTCGTGGTAGGCGTACCACCCCCTCCCATTTTATTTATCTCGTGGTAGGCGTACCACCCGCTCCCATTTCATTTATCTTGTGGTACGCGTACCACCCGCTCCCATTTTATTTAACTTGTGGTAGGCGTACCACCCGCTCCCATTTCATTTAACTTGTGGTACGCCACCCGCTCCCATTTTATTATATCTTGTGGCGGGCGTACCACCCGATCCCATTTTATTATATCTTGTGGTAGGCGTACCACCCGCTCCCATTTCATATTGTTGCGGTGTGCAACCCGATCCATTTAATATTATTGCCAACACTATTCACAAAAGAATCCCGACAAGGAAACAATAAGGAAACAGTCATATCCCGACAAGGGAGACAATATCATAACAATAACATCCCGACAAGGGAACAACAATCAATAATATCAACTTCTCGGCAAGGGAACAACAATCAATAATATCAACTTTCCGGCAAGGGAACAATAATATCAACAAATATCCCGGCAAGGGAACAATGATATCTCAACAATATACCAGCAAGGAAACAATAATATCAAACAAACATCCCGGCAAGGGAACAATGATGATAATAATATGTGAGGCACAATAAACCACAACAGAGTCATAATAATTTATAACACAAGACTCACGGGCATGCTTGACACCAACGTATAGATACTCGTCACCATACCTATACGTCGTACTCAACAAATAACACATAGCAAATATCACACAACTCCTAATCCCTCAAGCTAAGGTTAGACCAAACACTTACCTCGCTTTGCAACCAATTCCAAATTCCAACAAGCCTTTGCCTCACTAATTCGTCTGAAGCTTCAAATATATCAAGTCAGATTTTTACCATCAAATTATGCTCAAGGAATAATTTCCAATATGAAAATATCAATTTTATTCAAAATCCCGAATCTGTCAGAAACCTGGCCCCCGGTCCCGCATTCCAAAACTTAGAAATTTTTATACCAAAATGTTATTCGTCCTCTCACGAGTCCGTACATATAAAGAACACAAAAATCGAAGCTCGTTTGACCCTTCAAATTGATCCTAGAAGGTCTCAAAATCACAAGCCCTAAAACCCCACTTTTCTACTGATTTTTATGTTCTAATTCATATATAATCTTGTATTTAACTTGGAAATAAGTAGAAACAACTCACCTTTGATGCTTGATGAAATCCCCCTTGAAATGCTCTCCAAAATCATCCAAGCCAAATGAAAGAAATGAAAGAAATAAGCCAAATCCGTGTTTAAAGAATCTGTCCGTGCTTCGTCGAGTTGTACCTTTCACTTGTGCTACACAAGTTGCACATCCTATTAAAATTTTCTCTTGTCGGACACCTTCTGTTTAAACACCCATAACGTCTTGTAGAAATACCCAAATGACGAACGGTTTGAAGATTTAGAAACTAGAATCGAAGGTCTTTAATTTGATAGGTTGTAGACCATATAAATCTTTATATATTCCGAGATATGAGCTTTTAAAGTGCATCGGTCAAAATTGCTCCACCAGCCATTTTCGATCCATCATACCTTTCTGAGATAATATCCAAATCATGAATGATTTAACTTTCTGAAAACTAAAATGTAAGGGCTACAACTTTCGTGTTTTACAATATTTCTGATTTCTTATAGATTGCAAGATATGAGCTTCCAAACTGGACTCCTTGCACCAGAAATTTTCTGTGCACAGCTGAAGCTAAGAAAAGAATCTGTAATTTTTTCAAAGATGAAATAGTCCGTTTAATCACCCAAAACTCACCCGAGGCCAGTGGGACCTCAAACAAATATGCTAACATATCTCATAACATCATTCAAACTTGTTCCAACCTTCAGAACATTCAAAACAACATCACAACACCAAATTCGCATCGGATTCAAGCCTATGAACTTTGAAACTTCTAACTTTCACATCCGATGCTGAAACACATCAAAACTAGTATGAATGGCCTCAAATTTTGCAGACAAGTCCAAAATAATATAACGAAACTACAACAACTCTCGGAATTCCATTCCGACCCTCGGATCAAAATCTCACCTATCAACCGGAATTTGTCAAAATACTAACTTTGCCAATTCAAGCTTAATTCTACACCGGTCATCACAAATATATTCCGGACGTACTCCTAAGTCCCAAATCCTCTAATGAAGCTATCTACAACAACAACAACAACAACAACAACAACAATCCAGTATAATCCCACTTAGTGGGGTCTGGGGAGGGTAGTGTGTACGCAGACCTTACCCCTACCCTGGGATAGAGAGGCTGTTTCCAAATAGACTCCCGGCATCCTTCCCTCCAAGAACTTCCCACCTTGCTCTTGGGGAGACTCGAACTCACAACCTCTTGGTTGGAAGTGGGGGTTGCTTACCATCAGAGCAACCCCTCTAACGAAGCTATCTGAACCATAAAATTCGTATTTCGAGCCCTCTAACACATAAGTCAATATCCGATTGACTTTTCCAACTTAAGCTTCCTTAAAAGAGACTAAGTGTCTCAAACCTTACCAAAATCATTCCGGGATGACTTCAAATTTTGCACACAAGTCACATACGACATTACGGACTTGCCCCAACTTTCGGAATCCATTCTGACCCCGATATCAAAATTTCCACTTCCGGTCGAATTTTCTCAAAAACCTTTAAATTTCTATATTTAGCTAAATGACTTCAAAATGACCTCCGGACATTCGAATTCACTTCCGATCGCGCTCCCAACTCCAGAATTACCATATGGAGTTATTCCCAGATTTGGAATCCCAAATGGACATATATAACACTGAAATGCCTTCCAACCCAAATTTATGAAATTCTTCTAAAATACTAACTTCTACAATATACGCCGAAATGCTCACGTGTTATCCAAAACCAAATTCGGACATACGTCCAAGTTCGAAATCATCATACGAATCTGCTGAAACTTTCAGATCCCGATTCCGAGGCCGTTTACTTAAAATTCCAATCTTAGCCATTTTCTTCAACTTAAGGCTGCCGCATTAAAAATTTTCTTTCCAATTTGACTCTGAATTTTTAGAAATTCAACTCTGACCATACGCACAAGTCAATATACCTGAAATGAAGTTGTTCATGACTTCCAACTGCTGAACGGTGCGCTAGAACTCAAAACGACCGGTTGGGTCGTTACACTTATCATTCAGCAGAGCCAAGTCAAGATCCATCACACCTAAGTGGAACTGGACTTGTTCACGCTATTCAGAGAAGTTCAACCCGTTGAACACAGTAACAGATGAAGCAAGCGAATGAAAAGGAATAGCTGAAAAATAGATAATGCATGCTCGCAAATCAATATGGATTCAACAAAACAGTTAAAGCATATCGCAATTCTCCTTTGGGTAAATACTATGACACACTATCAATTTAAATTCCATTTAGTCTTTAATAGATAATTAAATATTGTTAACCAAATATATGTCATCTTTGGAAAAATAATATATATTTGACTAAAGAATATTAATTTTACCTCATCATATTCACTATTTATAGAATAATTGATTCACCTTTGGGTAAATCCTTAAGTTCTAGCAATAGTGAGAATTAATTTATCCATTAATTTTTAATTATTGACATTTTATTAATTTCACGGATAAATTATAATTTTATGTATGCATATTTTTCACGAACATACTAGTTTGGCCACTTTGGTGACTTACAAACTATATAAACATAAATGCACACGTACAATAAATATCTGAAAATTTTATACATGTGAATACTTTAAACAATCTAGTTTGATCACTTTGGTGACTAACAAACTATATAAACATTAATCAAATACATGAAATAATCAATGGCCCTGATATTAAAATAGTAGCCTAAAGAAACCAACATAATTTCGTGACCACAATTTTAAAACAGGAAGATACTAGGATAACTTAGTAACAATATCAATACCAAATATTTCAATCCCAGATGCAGTAGTGCTTATAAAACAGGAACATACAGCGGCGTATATCCAATATTTTCATTCTTCATTGATTATTTATTTATTTAATTTATTATATACATAAACATAAAGCAACCCTAACATAATCAAGTCGGCGTGGTCTTTCTGCTAATGCCATCTATTTGGGTTCATCATCAACTTCTTTAATTTGCAACTACTACGTCAATCAAACATGATTCGTCATTCAATTATTTCATTATAACCACAAAATCATAATATTGGCAGCATCCAGGAAGAAACAAAAGGAGTTATTATTTTGGTGCTTAAATCATCTAAGCTTTCACAGACGAAGATTACCGGTTCTAGTTTCAGGCTCATGATATCACATGTAAGCATAAACTATAATTCATATCAGGATCTTGAATATGATAATCTCATATGTAATCGTCATAGAAAACATACCTGAAACGGAATCTATTATCTTGAAGCGGAAGAGTTAATCGGTAAATTGGTTTCTCGCCCCTTGTCCTAGCTTTCGTTACCGCCGCCTTTAGTGATGGAAGAGAGAAAAAAAAATTACAGTAACCGTAGTGGGTGGAGAAATGACCAATTTATAGATATTCTTATTTAATCCGGTACGTCCATCAAGTAACCGATCGGACGAATATGATTTGCTTATTAATTAAATATTAATTATGGGCCTAATTTTATTGGGCCATATATACACAAGGAAATAACTTACATATATAACTTAAATTCTTACTCGAAAAAATATGTGTATGGTTCCTTGCATTACCATTGTTTCCGCATAAAGATTTGGTTAGGAAATGCAAATGATTTCGATTAGGGCAATATTATGTCCATAAGAATTTCTTGGTCGGTGCATTCAAATTCAATAGTTGAAACCAAAGGTTTTAATCGAGTTTCTGAATTATAAAGGAACCGTCCCACATGAATCTTGGATTGTTTGATTCATCACAAGGAAATGGAACTACCCATGTTATCAAACACAAAAATACACACACACACACACTCTCTCTAATTCAGTCAAGTCCCAATTTTCCAGACACGTGTCTTGTTGACCTCCCAAAAAAACAGGAACAAGCAATCCCCATTTCAAGTAATAGTCGGTACTACAGAAACAATTCGTTTCTCGTTGTCACAAGTTATGTCCTCTTTTTGGATATGAATAATTCTATTACCAAACCAAATGGCCGGGACCCAAAATGAATTCTACTACACTTCCTTCATTCCGTCCTTGTACGGAATTCGGATTTGTTACTATTACTAAATGTTTCAATCAAACACATTTTACTGTATTGATCTTTTCTTCTGTCATATTGGATAATTAAAGCTAACGTATTCTCTATTTTGGAAGAAGATTGAACAATACCCTGGTAGTCCATGCAATAAACGAGAATATTCGCCTTTGATCTACGCTGATTCAGGGTCAAACTATAGTGCATGAAAGTTGAAACTCTACCGGGGCCGGAGGCACACGCCAACCTACGGATTTGGTTGAACCCAATAACTTTTATTTAAATAGTGTATTTGATGTTTAGAAAAATTCATAAAATATGTATACATATTAAATCTAGAACTCAGTCATTAATATTTGAAATCGTGATTGCAAAATTCAGAACCTATTAATAGAATTCACTAACTCTAAATTCTTTATCAGTCGCTACTATTGGCTATCCAAATGTCATGATGTGGGCAACATATACAACTCTAGTTAATTAACAAGTATTTAGAACGTCAAATTCTATTCATGTTATTATTTACAATGTCCATTTTCGAATGTGGCAAATAATTTGAAACTGCTAATTATAATTATATAATTAATTATTGTTGATCCATCTTAGAAATAAAAATGACCCGCCCATAGAAAGCTGAAAAAAATTCAACAGTAACATAGTCAAATTTTACTACTATATGAAATTCCATTTGTGTTCTAATGACCAATATATACAAGTTTCGAAAAGTCATGGATGCATTTTCTATGTGCTGCTTGTTGGGAAACTTCCTCTAAGAAACCACAAGAATGAATTTCCCCGAATTTTTATTTGGAGTTTTTCCTATTTGATACCAAAATATTGTGATGAGCGAGGAATACGAGCCTAACCAAGACTAAGCCAAGCAGCCCATGATAATTAAGCCTCCATTCAAATGAAAAATCAAAGCACCATACTGCTTGATAAAGAAAAAAGAAATGAACATTAAATACTGCTCCAGCTACTACCAATTAATTCAACCTTTTTTCTTTCTCACGAGTAGCTTCTAGCTTGAAACATTAAATTTCATTTCAGACGCAAGCAATTACGACTAAATTAGTCAAATACCCACTCGTCTAACCAACAAAAAGAAAGAGGAAAAAAAAATTAAGAATCATAGTTAAATGTATTTCTTTCTTTTCTTGGGCACTTTTATTTTCCAAACTGTTGAACAATGAAATAGACTTTTCTATTTTTAATGCCATCTAATATTCTCCTACGTTATTTGGTGTTTCGTCACTTCAGTCCTTCTCCCTATATATATCCCTCACTTATTCCTCATTCTCGTCCCAACACCACCACAAGCTAAGCAACCAGCTTTTCTATAGACAGAAGTAGTCACATATATAAATATATATATTGATATTTTTATTTTCTCCAATATTTTTTTCACTTTAAAGTCGTTAAGAAAAATGGGATTTGAGAATGAGAAGAACAACTCAATCTTGTCTAAGCTCGCTACTAATGAAGAACATGGCGAAAACTCGCCATATTTCGATGGATGGAAAGCATACGATAACGATCCTTTTCACCCTTTGAAGAACCCTAATGGTGTTATCCAAATGGGTCTTGCTGAAAATCAGGTTTTTACTCAAACTTATGATTCAGAATTCCTTTATGATTTATATGTTCTTTACTATATTTGCTTTCTCTGAATTAAGAAGATGATGGCTGCTTATATATATTTTTCTCATCTCGGCTTGTCAAATTTGTTTGCAGCTTTGTTTTGACTTGATTGAGGAGTGGATTAAGAGAAATCCAAAAGCTTCAATTTGCACCACTGAAGGAATCAAATCTTTCAGGGCCATTGCCAACTTTCAAGATTATCACGGCCTACCTGAATTCAGAAGAGTACGTGTCGTGTAGCATCACGCTATAGTCTGTTAAATTACACTGATACTGTAAAAACTCGTCAAAATTATATGATTTTAATTATATTATGTCTGTTGCAGGCTATTGCGAAATTTATGGAAAAAACAAGAGGGGGAAGGGTTACGTTTGATCCAGAGAGAGTAGTTATGGCTGGTGGTGCAACTGGAGCAAACGAAACAATAATATTTTGTTTGGCTGATGCAGGCGATGCATTTTTAGTACCTTCACCATACTACCCAGCGTACGTATTTTCATTTGTTTTTTTTTTGCTTTCTTGCATTCTCTAGAGAGTGTATTTTATAGTATTTAGTTTTCCATATCTTTTTATCTTGATCATTACATTAAAGGAAACTAAAAGAAACAAGAAATACTGTGGGAGTTTATTGTGTCTCTTTATGTTGGACGGCGCAACCATTGACTTGGAGAATTTAATCTTAATTGTTGGGGTTCATTTTTCGTAATATTTTCCTTTAATGGAGTCCAAGTTTTTGCTCAAGTTGGATAAAAAGCTCAGTATTCACACTATATTATATCATTCTCGTTAGTTGATTCGGGAAAAAGAGAAATGGAATTAGTGATATAATAATTGTCAAACAGACACGTAAGCCCAAAATAAAAAGATGACTAAGGCATGTAGTGCTCAATTCTTCTGAACTTTTTAGAGTAATTGAGTACGCTCTTTCCAGTTTGACCATGACACTACCTATCGAGCTAATATGAAACTTCAGACATTGATAACGACTTGTCAAAGATTTAAACGATACAAGTCAAGATTGCTGCTCCACTTGTACATATTTGTTTCACTAAATAAACAATTTAACAGTTTTAAAAAGACAAAACAAAAAAAAAAACTTGAAAGAGTCACGTGAGGATGTTACTATACTTTTCTTTCTCTATTTCAATTTGGTCAATTGTTCTATACATAGTACTCTAGCTAATAATATTTTGGCAATTAATTAATGCAGATTTAACCGGGACTTAAGATGGAGAACGGGAGTACAACTCATTCCAATTCCTTGCTACAGCTCCAACAATTTCCAAATCACTACAAAAGCTGTGAATGAAGCATATGAAAATGCCCAGAAATCAAACATCAAAGTCAAAGGCTTGATTTTGACTAACCCATCAAATCCATTAGGCACCACTTTGGACAGAGACACACTGAAAAATTTCTTGACCTTCACCAACCAACATAATATCCACCTCGTTTGTGACGAAATTTACGCCGCAACCGTCTTTAGTACACCTCAATTCGTCAGCATTGCCGAGATTCTCAACGACGAAATGAGCCATTGCAACAAAGATTTGGTTCATATCGTATACAGTCTTTCAAAAGACATGGGGTTACCAGGATTCAGAGTCGGAATCGTATATTCTTTCAACGATGCCGTCGTTAATTGTGCTAGAAAAATGTCGAGTTTCGGTCTAGTTTCCACTCAAACACAGTATTTGCTCGCTGAGATGTTATTCGACGAAAAATTCATCACAAATTTTCTAGTTGAAAGCTCGAAGAGATTAGCTAAAAGACACAAACATTTCACTAA
>MU696156.1:21373-33205 GCA_026770625.1 Nicotiana glauca | reverse complement strand
TGCGGTGCGGGTGTATGCGGGTTTAAATCCTGTGCGGGGCGGGGCGGGACGGGTTTAAATTTTACGGGTCCAGACAAAACCCGCACCCGCACCCGCACCGCCCCGCCCCACCTGCCATCCCTATGTAGATGGTTTCTGATATCTTGCTCTCCAAGAATTTTAATACAAGAAAATTCACACACTGAGCAGTAGGGGAAAGTAACGAAATAGAGAGACGAGGACTTTAGAGAAAAGGAGGAGAGAGAAGGGCCAAATATTGTATGTATGAATATTTGTATTATTGTATATTTATAGTAGCACCAACAACAGCAGTAGAAGAAAAAAGAAGAAGGAAACGAAGGAGGAGAAATAAGGCTGAAGTTATTTAAAAAGTGGGTACAAGTTAAGACTTTTTTTTTAAAAATGGGTATAGGTTAAATGTGGGCTACCAAATAGGCGTCCCGTACAATTTTTACAAAATAAAATAATGTGCTAGATAAGTTTATACCCAAGTCTGGCACATGGATCAAAGTTCTTGACGAATGTCCTCAAGCTCAAATTTTATCATTTGAACCTTCAGATCGAGACTAATAATATTTTCCAAGGATGCTAAATGCGAGACACTACAAAAAAATAATTTTGATTGTTAAATAAACAAAGAGAAGCAAGCAGGAATGAGAACCAGATCAGCAGATCTCTATTTAAAAAAGGGAGAAAACTTCTTCTTTCTCCTCGAAGTCTTTGAGCAAGAGGGTACCTGTACCCGAAATCGATACAGGTGGGTAGGTAGAGAATACCTAGGGGCGCGAGACAACTCTCTCTAAGGAACTCGGCAAAATAGTTCCGTAACTTCGGAAGAAGGGGTGCCTCCTCACAAAGGGGTTGCAGTGACCAGGCCCGGGCGACTGTTTACCAAAAACTAAACCAATTGGGGTGATAGACCCGCGAAGCAAAAGCATTTTTCCTAGTATTGAACCTTACTTCAAAGACTGAAAAGCTTACAACACAGGTAATAGAGTGAAGCCTTAGGCTGATAAACTGATTGAAGGAAGACTAAGAGCATTCATTACCTACGAGGATTTATTAGGATGGCTCAAAGACTGATTCGGTCTTTTCCTCAAAGGCGGATACGATTGAATTAGCTTTGGACTACGAGAGAGCTAGACAACGGGGATGAAAGGTTTGCGAGGAAGATTCAATGGCCAATGGTTCTACAACTGCAACAGCACTTACTGAAAAGACTATTCTACGACCAGCTGCCTACTTAATTACACTTCCGGCATTAATTAAGCTGGGGAAAGCTTGAACCCAATTCCTACGGTAATGAATATGAGACCAATTGAAATTCCTGGGGAGTTATACATTTTTGTATTGATAAGACCGTTTACTATTTCTTGAAGCTCAATCTCTCCCCCGGATGAACCATATAGCCAAGAGAAACCATGAACCAGAATAGAAGATCTTGCCGGCGTTGAGACCATAGCATGTTACACGAAAGTGCCGCTTCTCTGTAATGTTGTCACACAGCTGCCCGCCTAGAAGAGCAACTCGCTCTGTAGTGTTGTCACACAAGATAAGTACGCCGCCCGCCTGCTGGCCGGGCGAATAGACTTTGAAACCTCGCCTTCCCTTTCGATGTCCGATCCCGGATACCATGACTTGCCTTCAAACGGGCTTCACCTTCAAAGGAGAGTAATCGATCTGCGGACAACAAGGCCAATGAAGATCAAATTTACCGGGGTCTGCGTCGTGTCTTGTCCTTGAGTCCTCTCTATGCCTCTTATGTCCTTCTTTCCTTCGCTTGGGACTCACTAGCACACTCCTTGCTGCATTTGTTCTTGATGGCTTCTGATGAACCAATGATAGAGATCATTCCCTAACAGCTGTTGTTCAATCTGTCCCTGAGAGTGAGAGGAGTCGTAGGAATTCACATTGCCTATGTCTTGGAATTCCTATTGTATAGAATAAATGTATTGGGCAATGCCTTTCTATTGATGTAATATTCATTCATAGTGGCCAGGCGGACCGTTCTGAATACGGAGGGCCCTAAGAAACCCAGAAAGAAAAAAACTAAGAATGAATAAGAATAAGAAGAATAGCTTAAGTAAGGTAGTCGTTTCTTTTTTTTGGTATGCCGCTCCGCGAGCAAGGAGTGCCACGCACGAGCGGAGCAAAAAGAAAGCAAGGGGAATTCTTCTCTTTTTTAGGGAGAAACACACAATTGCTAATCTTATATACATATGAATGAAGCAATGTGGATTTAAGCATTGGGAAGTTGGAGGCGTTTTATTTTAGTTGGGAGACCAAATGGGTGAGAGGCTTTTTGTAACTGATGTGAACAACATAAATATGAAATTAATATACCAGAGATTAAGTATTCGTTGTATTGTATAATAATAATGCCATTCACATGTCTTGTGTCTCTTAAGTTGCTGCTACTCAATTCATAATATTCACTTCTGAATTATCGAAACATAATATTTCAGGAAGCAAATAAATGAGAGGCTTTTTGTAACTGAAAAAAAATTATAATGAGATGTAATAAATTGATTAGAAAATGATGAATTTTCAATTATTAAACAAATTATATGAAAAGAATGGAGGAAAAGCCAAAAAAAAGGAGATATTTGATTATGGTGGATGTCTATAACTCTTAAGGAAGTAATACCCACTACTCTTCTCCATTAACCTCCCACTACTTCTTATCATTATGGATATATTTCCCACACCTCCATGATCTTTCCCCATGTTCTCAATAGTTAATACTATGTTCATGGCATCCCTTTGTATTACCTATATCATAGAGGGTTTGAGCATCACATTATACACATTTGATAAAATAAGAAAGTTATCTTTTCTCCTCTTATTCTACTTATCTTCTTGTTTTATATTGTTACTTTGAGCTACATTTCGTAACAAAAAAAGATAAATAAAATCATTTGCCAAAGAGAGGTACCAACTCATCTTCTCTATTCCCTCTTTTATATATATATATATATATATATATATATATATATATATATAGATGTTTTCGGAAAGATTAACTGTTAGTAATTTTATTGGAATCAAATTATTAGGAAAAATTTAGTCCTTAGAGATGTAAATGCATGCGTGTCCTTACTTTTTGCTTGAACGTATGATTTGGGCAAAGAAAAGTAGAAAATTTAGATGAAAAGAATTAATTTTATTGGAAGACAACCTGACAGTGGGGTCCAATTCAAATTCTTGGCTGACTTTCTAATCTTTGAGTCAACGTAACAGCCACCTCCAAAGTCTTTGACTTCGATAAAACAATTATATGTGCGAACTCTCTTTTGGATAAAAGTATAGAATTTAATAATCATAATATTGACTCATGGGTTCATACTAACGACGTCTTAAACATGGATTTTGCTTCCTTTGGCTTTTTTCGTGAATCGTGATTTGTTTTGATACGATTGCTAAAATTGCAAGAAAAATAAAAAGCATAGCCATATAATTTTACTACTTATTGGAAATAAGTGTTGTTACACCGAAAAGGGATAAGTGCCTTTAATTTTTATTATTTTTAACCTCTATACAGAAAGAATTTAAGGTTTCACCTACTAATGGTTAGTGGTGGCAATTTGAGGTAAAAATAACACTTGCTAGTTAGTTTTCGGACTAGTAATTAAAAAATAACCAACGTTGTAAAGTCATTGAAAAATAGTTACTATTTTGCTGCAACCCAAAAAGTTCCAGCACAATATACTGGAGATTGGTGCACCTATGAATGAACTTCCAACATATTATGATAGAACTCCAGCACACGGAAAGTTCCAGCATAGTATACTGAGATTGGAGCACATGTGTATGAACTTCCTACATATTATGCTGGACCAGTATATTATGTTGGAACTCCAGTATATTATGCTGGAATATTTTCCGGATTTTGAATAGCGTTTTCGTTTAGATTTATCTTTACATGAAAATTGGCTAAATTTCGATTACATTTGAAACTGTGGCTACTTTTCAATTACCACTCGTAAATTTGGCTATTTTTGAATTTCTCTCCAATTTGAGCTCAAACCCATCCAACCCGCCCAACTCGCCTAGAGATTAATGGGTTAGACTACAAACATTTTAGCTTATGAGTCTATTTGAGCCGAGTCCAAGTTAATCCATCATTTATAGATGAATTTTCAGAAACCACTATTGTTTAGTGGCTGTTAACTTACTATAGCTACCATATATATAATTACTGTCTATAGCTACTATTCAGTTGTTATAGTAGTGTATTTGCTGCTGTATTCATGAATACTGAATACAGCAGCAAAAAATGCCTAAAAATTAGGGTAGTCCAGTTGTACGCGCATGTATTTACATGTATTCGCACCATGTATTCATGAATACAACATCAAAAAGCTCCTAAAATTAGGGCAGTCCACCTGTACACAGTAAAAAATGCCTAAAATTAGTAAAATCCACCTATATGCGCATGTATTCATGCCATGTATTCAAGAATTCATCCGCAAAAAGCGCCTAAAATCAGGCAAGTCCAGTTGTATGCACATGTATTTACATGTACTCGCGCTGCTGTATTCTTGAATACAACAGTAAAAAGTGATTGCTTCCAACTCCGCACTACTAAAAAGTAGCAAGAGAGGGTCACAATAGCTTTTACCCGATTTTGGGTCGGGATCGATATCCACAGAGAGCTAGAATTGAAATCGTATCTATCTAGTTTAGGATTGCGTATGTGCTCTTAATTGGTCTTTTTTCATTTTTGGGTTTTCTTTATGATTCTATTTTATCAGACTACTAATTGAAAATACAACTAGATTAAACTAAGAGATAAATATTGCAAGTTGTATCTAATGGTTTAAAAGGAACTAAGGTAGTGACATCCGCCTAGGTGGGCAAATGATGGGTACTTGAAACTAAGGCATAATTGACATGATTGAGGAATATGATATAACTGTTGCACTAATTTACCCACTCTACACCTCTCGGTGGTTCAAGTGATTTTGCCCAATTGACTTTCTCAAGACCAATTAGGTACGCTAATTTGCATAAGCAACAAAGGTTCAAGTCGGGTATTACTCTCTCGAGGTTTAACCCTTTAATTGGGGCTATCAATTTCTTGAGTACGCCCCAATTCCTTGTTGGATTAATTTCGGAGACTTAGATTCTCTTTCTCAAGAAGAACCCTAGTCAACTAAACACAAACTAGTGTTTGCAATCACTAATTCAGAAATTAATCATGTAATTGACCCAAATAACAAACACCCATAATCAATTTAGCCCTAGATTACAAGACTCATCAATTACTCATACTAGGGTTGAGCCACAACCCTAGCTAATGGGTCTAGCTACTTATATTCAAAGAAGAAAAATATGAAATAGATGAAGATGAACACATATTAATTAATTGCTAAACCAAATACAAAGAATCAATAATAAAAAGTAAGTGAAAATGCCCAAAATGGCTTGCAAAAGTCGCCTCACGAGTGCAGCTTACGTATTGCAATATCTGATACCCTAAAAATAGAAAAAGAATCTATTTATACTAAGCTAAAAATCTGGACAAAAATGCCCCTGCGGGGTTAGTGCGGACTGCACAAAATGGACGGCGGTCCGCACTGGGACTTTGGCTTTGAAAAATGGCGCTCTGAACTTGGTCTCCGTGGACCGCACAGAATGGACCGTGGCCGCGGAGGCTTCTAGCGTGGTCCGCACAAAGTTGACCACAGACCGCGATGGGCTTAAAACTCTGAAAAGTGGTCTCTCTGAATCTTGGCACCGCAGAGAATGGACTGCGGCCGCGTTGCCACCAGTGCGGACCGCACAAAATGGTGTGCGGTCGCACTGTCTTGAAGCCTGAAAATCATCTCTCTGAATCTCCCAGTGCAGACCGTACAAAATAGTGTGCGGCCGCATGTCACACCTCTTTTTTCCTACACCCTCGGAAGGGTATTAAGGAGTTTTTCCAATTAAAGGACAATCGAAACAGGATTCATTTATTAAGAGATTCAGGGTCGCCACTTGGGAGATTTATGGTGTCCCAAGTCATCAGTTTAAAATTCCAAATCGAGGAAAAGAATGACTCTGTTTAACAGTCCGCAAACTAAAAATCCGGATAAGGAATTCTGTTAACCCGGGTGAAGGTGTTAGGCATTCCCGAATTCCGTAGTTCTAGCACGGTCGCTCAACTGTTATATTCGGCTTAATTATTTGATTTTAATACAGTTTGAACCTATGCACAATTTTAAATTATTTACCGCTTTTAATTAATTTTTAAAGAATGTTGAACGTCGTTTAAAACATGTCTTTGTATCGCATCACACGAAATGCACCCGCAATCCGGAACACATCTTATTCAACGTTTTAGGATTTGGATTTGGGTCACATGAAATGCACACCCGAGTTTAGGAAGGTAAAATTATTAAAGAACGCGCCTAAAGCAACTAACGCGTTGTTAACTTTGCGGGAGGCCATGAAAATTTTCTAAATGGCATGTCCCAAGTTCTAGATATTTTTATAGAAATAATTAAAGAGGGACACACATTTGTGATTTTATTTGGCGCGGCGCACCTCAAATTATTTTAAGGAATATCCTAAAATGAATTATTATTCTCTATTAAGGATTGTCTCTAAAAAAAACTTAATTAATTAGCAATATGAATTAATTATTATTAAGGCATTCAAGAAAGTTCGGGACTCAAGATCTAGTCCAAACTTAAACAAGGGGATCTCCATTATTGAAGACCCCTCAATTCACGTTTGCTACTTAACTTGAAAAGCCCAGTCCTGCATTGCATAGTCAGACCAATAACTTTAAATATGAACTCAGGCCTTCAGCATATTGGGCTTCAAAATTAGCCCAGGAAAAACGCCTTCAACTTGTAATAGGCTGTCCCAAACGCTGGGCCTCAGCATAAAACTGTTTAATATTTGGGCCTTTAGGAACAGGCCTGTTTTCGTTTACTTGGCAGCTTAGTAGTTGTACTGCATTGGCTCATGGACGAGCCCAAACCACAGCTGGACTTCCATTGGATTCCAAAACACTGAATTTATTTCAAAGCTGGACTTAACAATTTGGTAACAAATGAACAATTTAAATTCCTTCAAATCAGACAACTGTTGATTTTAAAATCAAATTTCATATACACTTTCGACTCGTCGATGTACTGATGAAATAGCATACTTATGAAAATTATTCCAAAATTTTCATAACCATTCAGCTTCAATTAATAGACTTCAAAAATTCATTCATGGACTAAAACCTAGAAAGGAACAACCAGAATAGCTAGCATGTTCAAACTGTAGGTGAATTCATAGGAGACATAAATGGCTAACACTGTTTATGTACTATTTTTAATTGTGAATTATGAAGCAGCAACATTATTCTAAACTCAAAATCCAAGGTAACCGGGTAGCAAGCCCAGATTTAACTATACTACAGCTACTACTATTGAACAAAATCCTTATACAATTCTGAAAATAGTCCAACAATCCTATTAATACAAATGCAATGTCCAAATAATATAATTATGCTAAGCATCTAGACTAAGTAAAAATAGTAGAAAATTCATGAGAAAACTAGGTAAGGATTCATCATTTATCTTAAAATTTGGTCACACATGCTGATCCAATCTTTACGTATCACTTGAGGCTAAAAATGTACCTGTAAATTAAGGAAAGTAAGAAGGGAGGAGAGTCAACAGCAACAAATAACAGTCAGCAACAGCTTTGAAATTAATTTCTAACCAGCAACAATACAGCTCAAACAAATCGAATATCAAAACCCAAAAGAGGCAGACACATTTGAACTAGGACCAAAGCAAATCAGTTTTTGGAACAAATGAAACCCAAATCAGTACCCTCAGGGTGATTTCGACCCAAAGGCAAACCCAACACCTCTGAATGCAGTATGAGAGCTAATATTTAATCTATTCTGAACCTTAGATGAACAAGAATTAATTCAGATGTGCAGAAACTCTGAGAATTCAAGCAAAGGAGCGATGGAACAATACTTTTTTAGAGATTTTTGCCGCCTGGAGTTTTAGTATATTTTTAGTGCTTTTTAATGCTTGGAATTCTGCCTTTGGCCCTAAGTAACAAGGCCTTTATAGGCAAGTTACTAGGGCAGCTTCAGACTTTAGGTTTTTAGCCTTTAGTCCTTTTTATTTTCTATTTTTAGCTAATTGGACCTTCAATTTATGACTTGTTGGTCAAGTTATACTACCAATTTCCTAAATTTCAAATTAGAACCCCAATCTAGAAGGTTCTAGGGGTTCTATTTTTAGTTACTGCATGATTCTTTTATTAAAATACCTACACTACTCCTAACTCAATTCTGAAATTACTAACCTAGGTTAACTAACCCCAGCCCCCCTTTTAACTTGGTCAAAGTGACCATAGTTAATTAACAAGGACCCTGGCATGTTCAACAACAATCAAACAGCATTCAATTGAACCAATCTTATTTTTAATCTTGAATTAATTACTAACAGTCCAAATTAAACTACTATTGACAATTATCAATTAAACGGAAATCTAAGAGAACAAGTAAAAATTAATCAACAACACTGAATCATGAATTTAAATTGAACAAAAAGCAAACAATAAGAACAGGATTAAACTATGGGACTACAATCTAAAAAGAATCTCTACGACCACAATGCAAATCAGGCACAATCATAAAAACAAAATAACAAATGAGACACTGAGCAAGAACAGAGAAAGTAAAATAAAAATCATGCAAGAAAAAATAGAAAAGAAAAGCGAAAGGAAATACCTAATTCAAACTAGAACTCCGGCCCCCTAATCATGTGTTTTCATGAGAAAACACATGATTAAGGGCTATTACAGTCCAAAAGTCAATAAAACCCGACCTCGAGACAATTAGGGTTCTGGTTCGGACTTTGATTTAAAATTCGAGCCATGCGGGGATGATTCGAAGGTTACTGGTTGTGGATTCGAAAAGAGGAGGGTGAGGAGACCATGGGGTGTAATTTTGGTAGGGTTTGGAGACGGCGCTGCCGTACACGGTAGAGGCGGCTATTAGGGTTTCGTTTATTCGACGAGTTTGGGGGGGATTCGAAGCAAACTAAGGGTGGATATGGAAAGGGGAGGAGGAGAGGGAGCTATGATGAAAATTTGGGGGTCAGTGGACACTCGCCGCCAGCGGAGGCAATTTCCGGCCGGCGGCGAACGACAGTGTTACACCGAAGGTTAGAGGGTCTGAGCGATGGTGAGAGTAGGGGGGCCTGAGGAGGGTGAGGTCTGTTTGGACATATTTATATTAAATGAGGTAGGCTTCTCAATTCTAAGAAGTCTATAGGAATAATTCAAGCGAGACAAAAATCATGTGCTCACACCGCACTGGGTGGTTCTGCATGAGCTTGCCTTGTTTTTGGCACTTGTGCAAGTTTCACTCCTTTTGAGTCGATCTTTGAAATTTTGTCACTTTGTTGATCAAACTTGCAATCAAGCACAACTTGTGAGCCTTTTAGAAATATTTTGTATAGAATATTTGATCAAAGCATAAGCAAGAAGGAGTATAAAATGCGTTAAAATCCCTAGTTATCAACTCCCCCAAACTTAAGTTTTTTCTTGTCCTCAAGCAAACAAAATAAGACCCATCCCTTAAGGGAATCCAAAAAATTTTCAGTTGTCCTAAAACAACCTCAACTAGCATCAATTAGGACTAACAATTTCCCTAAATACAAATGAACCATTAACAACATTTACTCTTTGAACAACCATGGATCAAGTGCAACACAAGAGCATCAAGAGTTGACTCAACACATCAAAGAACTCTTTCAATTACTTTGGTCATTGTGGAACCCAAACTCACACATCCTCAACTCTCCCTAAGCAAACCTCACCTTTAGAATAGTGGCAGGCAAAATGAGGTTAATCGAAATTCACTCATCTCTCTCAAGAAAAAGTCACAAGCCCGGCTCTAAGTACCATATGCTTGCTCCTTATGTGAGTATCCACTAATGTAGGCTTCATTCAACTTAAGATCACATAGGGCTTTTGTGGAGACATTGTGAAGGCTTTTGGTTCAGGGTATGGAATGTTTTGGTCTAGGTGGGTTCCACCTTCCCTTAAGCACTTCTTTTGATTCATTTGGCATCCATTCACTTCACTCTTTGAGCCATTTTTATTTATTTCTAAGGGGTTAGAGAGACACAATGTCACTCTTTCTTATGCAATTCAAACCTTTTCTCCCTTTTCAACTTTCCACGCATTTCATTCATTGCTTTTCTTGAATTCCTTTTTATTCTTTTTCACATTGAACATTCTTTTGTCTTTTTGCTTTTCTTTCTTTTTCATTGCCTTTCCTTTTCTTCATTTTTGTGCCTTTTTACCACTTTGTTGCAATCCTCGTCTCTCCACCCAACTTATATTTTTTTGATGTGCTAAAGGAAAGATCGAGTGCCAAGAGAGGGTATCTTTTAGAACGGGTATAGGCTTGTATCATAGTTCTTGAAAGAAAAAGGTCTAAGGCTCAAAAGGGTTAACTAGGGATCATATCATTGGTAGGTTATGGAATTGTTCAAACTATCATTTGGATTAAGGAGAGCCTATAATCTTGTCTCAAGTCAAAATTTACCTAGGATTCCACCTCAACAAATATTCAAAGCAAGTTCTAGACCAATGGCTCGGGACTTGGACTTGCAATTCAATTACTCACCACACAAGCTAAGGGATTTCTAAAGACATAAGAGTCGGGGGCCAAGAACGACCTTAGATACGATTTGAGCACACAATGGTCCCGAAAAACCACTTGATGATTATCGGCCAACACAAGAGTCTCAAGGTCACGACTTTCACCATCCTAAATACAACAATTTGTTTTTGACCATAAGATCAAAGGCAAATGTGCTAGGCCCAAGTGAGGCTTTGCTTGAGGCACCCTTAACTACTAACTACTAAAACCAAAAAGAAAAAGAAAAACGGACTCAAACCCTTACGTAGGTTGCACGCCATCCATCATTGGGAAGAGCCACCCGGTTCACACAACACTCCACCTTTGAAAAGACCGTGGTATTAAGAAAACCAAAGGCTTATTGCAAACTCCGAAAACAAAAAGCTACAAATCACAAATAAGAAGCTAAAAATGAAAAAATTTGCGGAAAATAGAATGAATATATACAAGAGGGGATTTGAATATACAATGGATGGGTTGAATATATACAATGATATGTAACTTTATATACAGACCCAAAGTGAAATCAAAATGCGATAAGTGTAACTAGGGCTGCTTATCGGGCGGATTGGGTGGCTTTTTACTCTTAACGGTTTGGCTTAACGATTATCGGCTTTTAAATGTATTAATCTATTAGCCACCCAATAAGATATCAGGCGGATTGGTATCGGTTTAGCTCTTATCGGGCGGTTTATCGGCCTAACATACATATTCACTAAATATCTCCCATTCTCCCTGTCTTAGAAATAATGAATTGCCATAAAAAATAACATTTCAGAGGCAATATGATGCATTCAATTTGCTTTGCCAGAGATAATAGATTTGAATGAATATTAGATTATTTCAACATAGATTTACTCATAAACCATGCATCACCAAAACTGCAGCTTATTCTTCTTCTAGGCAAAGACCAAAAGGCTAGTAGTAGTAACATGACTAATTGAAGAAAAACCAAAATGAATGTATGAAAAGAGAGAACATAGTACTTCATCCATATACAAACGCTAAAAAGGTTTTGGCAGCAGTTGTTTGCATATATACACACTAAAAAAGGATCAAGAACAAAACACGACAGAGACAAACTTCGTAACCAATCCAATAGTTCAACATTCAAGACCACTTCTACAGAAACAAAACTTTGCGCTAAACATTCAAGACCACTTCTACAGAAA
>MU696156.1:7674-20744 GCA_026770625.1 Nicotiana glauca | reverse complement strand
TATATATATATATATATATATATATATATATATATATATATATATATATATATATATATATATATATATATATATTCTTAACGGGTTAATGGATTATCCGTTAAGAAAATTGAATAATCCTCCCCCAAACCGATAAGTTGTTAATAAAAAATTTAATCCGTTCCCCGTCCATTAAGCCATTGCCAGTAAGCTATTAAGCTTCGGTTCAGATCGGTTTTCGGTTTCGGATTGGTTTTGAACACCCTTAAATGTAACAAAATATCAGAATTATATACAGACCAAAGATAAAAAGATAAAGAAAGTATAAAAATATCAAATATATACAATCATCCAAAATGTAGGGCCTACCCCCTCAAATGAAAGCTGGCATTGTCCCCAATGCCAACTATTCTAAATAAAGCATAAAAAATATTAGGGAAAGGATATAGAAGACTCCCTAAGGCCTGTCTGTCTGCATAGGGTCATGTGGGGTCCCTGGGTCCTCTGTGTGATCGGGAACCTCAGACTGGTTCCCGGTGGTCTGCTTCTCTGCTGCTGGGACCTGGGCCTGGACCTGAACAGGCTTTGAAATTGGTACATCATGTGGCTGACTGGAGGAAGTCTTTGGTGGGTCTGCCAATTGGATGATAGCATCATCAGCTCTAGGGATCATCCTCCTCCTCTTCAGAGGTCTCTGTGACTGCTCCAACTGTGGATGAGCTAATGGTACTGGGTCCTCAAGCAATAAGTCTAAAGGCAGCCGATCTTCCTTCAGTCTGTCAACATCTGCACGCAGCTCCTTCACAGACTCCTTGGAGGCCAGTGTTTTCCTTAGCTTCTTATGCTCCTTAGCAAGCTCCTTGAGAGCCTTGCTATGTGAATCAACTGCCTTTGAGAGCGTAGCCTAAGTTTCGAAGATCTTCTTCCGGTTGTCAAGTATCTCCTTGAGCGCATCCTCAATCGACTGGGGCACCTGTGGGGCTGGGGGAGCTGACTGAGCCTCTACAGTGGTGGTAAAGATAGACAACTTGGATGACGTTGTGGACATCCAGTTGATGATACTGGTAAGAGCCTAGCTCAGTTGGTGAGCAGTAATGGGATAGGCCAGGGAAGATGGAATCTCTGGGCCTGCTGGGGTGGATGGATCAACAGGAAAGGCTGTGGATGTGGATGTGGATGGACCGGGAGGGATATCTATAGAGGTGGAGATAGGCTCAGCAGGAGCCACTACCACTTGGCTCTTGAGACTAGCCAGTTGAAGCAGTAGCTGTACCTTTGAAAGTCTTGCTCTTGGGGTTATCATCCCCCTGCATGATGTACCAAGAGAAGGGAGCCTTTGCTTTGACTCTGATGTTGTAGGGCTTCTGTCCACCTTAAAATCCCGAAAGTACATAGTGAGGGTACTGGGGAAGGGATAGTTTCGGTCATGCTCTGCACCTACAGTGTATATAATCCTCGACATCACATTCCCCATATTGATGGGGTACCCTGCCATAATGGAAGCCACTAACACAGCCTAGAAAAGAGGAAGGGTGTTTTCATATGTCGTGGGGTCCAACCGGCTACACACAAAAGTCTCCCATCCCTGTGCTTCAAAATTCAAAGTCCGTCTCAATATCTTGACTCCAACAGTCAACCAATCAGGGGTGGTACCTAGGATTGCTAGGTACTGTGCTAGCCAGGGACGAACCTCCTCGCCCATCTCCAACTTCTCCATGTACAAAGTTTCATCCTCCTTATTGAAGCCAATGTATTCATTGAGGTATTTCCTTTCAAACAACAATGTCTTATTATGAACCTTGGTCACTTTGGAGCCTTTTTTTTATGTGGGCTACATTGCAGTAAAACTTCTTGACCATGTGTTCGTTGTCATCTACACACTCCTCCATAAAATGTTCCCAACCCATTCTAGTCCTAAATTGTCTTTGCACATTGGGGTTGTAGGGTAAAAGATCTCTATCAATGAAGCTCCTCTCCGGTATTAATTTTCTCACCGGCCACCACTCCCTAAATTTGTGATACGCTACCTCACTCACGAACCTATCTCGCCAAACCTCCGGCTTCCTCGTTCTATCTATACCACCAAACCTTGGTTCACCTCCTTCAACTACCTTCTCATCTTTCTGAGCTTCCTCCTCCGCACATACTGCACCCTCTCCATATAATGAAGCTGTAGGAGAGGTGGAGTATTCCCCACTATCTGCTGCTGAGCCCTCAGATGGCTCAGAAATGACATTAGTTGGTGCTTGGGCAGTGGGTGATGGTGGAGGAGTGTCTCTTAGTCTAGGTCTCTCCGGCCACTCTTCCATGTATTCTGATACGGACTCTGAAGAAATGTTCCTTGATGGTTGATACTCACTCCCCGAGGAATGGGAGGTATCTCTATCATTAGCTTTTATTAGTTTTCTGGTCCTTTTAATGTTTTCCTGATCTTCGGGAGTAAGTTTTATCATCTTCTTCTTCCCTCCCCGGGAGGATTCTCCTTTGCCTGGTTGTTTACCACATTGTCTCACCATTGTCTGCAATGACAGCTCAAACAGCTTATTACTATCAGTGCAATCAGTTAAGAACAAAGTTGCAGAAGCAGAACAAGGAGTGTTGCATACAGGTTGTAGAAGTTGCCCAGTGCAGACCACACAAAATGGTAGTGCGGCTGCATTCGGGTCACCGCGGACCGCAGAGAATCGACCGCAGTCTGCATAAGTATGGGATTCAGACTACCCACACTCAACATCTTGGCAATGCGGACCGCGCAAAATCAACCATGGCCGCACTGTCCAAAGTTCAAATCTCAGAGATTTAGCAGTGCGGTCCGCACAAAATGGCATCGCGAACAGCACTGGGGCACTGCAAACCGCACAAAAACGACCGCGGTCCGCACAGAGTACCCAGTTTTTCCTCTAAACTAGGGTTCATGATTTTTCTTTTAAGGTCCAATTTTCCACCTAATTAGAGGCTCTAAAAGATTACCCAGCCCATTACACTAACTAAGTCCTCATGAATCAAAGTTAAAACCAATCTAACCTAGCAATTGAATTAATTACAGGAGGAAGAAGAACAAAAGTTAAGAGGAAAAACAAAAATTAACAAAATTAAACAAGTACAAGGAAGATTATGGTACCAGATAATGAGATGAAGTGAAGCAAGAAGTTCCAATCAATTAATTACAAGTAAAGTGCGTGATGAATAGTGTTTTCTTAGGTCTGAGGGTGAAGGGTTTGAAAAGGGTAAAAGAAGGCCCTCAAAGACTATTTATAGAAAACGTCCTGGGGCCCATTCTCACCTACTAGTGCGGGCCGCACAAAATGGATCGCGGTCCGCACTGGGCTGTTTTGTTCAAGCTCAACTCAGTAACCCATCGCGGTCCACACAAATTAGACCGCGGCCATGGTGGTCCACCACGGACCGCACCAAATCAACTGTGGTCGCGGTGGCAAACTTCAGAGAGTACTTTCATCACCCTTTACCAGTGCGGTCCGCACAAAATGGTAGTACAGCCGCACTGGAAACTTCAAAGTCCTGTCCATTTTTTCAATTATTTCTTACATTGAATCAACTCAATCCTGTAACATCTCACAACCAGTTAGACCAAAAATCACTCCTATAATACAAATAAAATCAAAGAAAACAAGAAGAAAAACACATGGGTTGCCTCTCAAGAAGCGCCTGATTTAACGTCGCGGCACGACGCGGGTTACCTTCACATCATTTGAAATGAATAAGTGCCACCACGTGGCTGTCATCAATTTTCCCAAGATAATGCTTGACCATATGCCCATTTACTCTAAAAACTTCCCCACTTTTGTTCTTCAAATCAAGAGCACCAAACGGGGTCACACACTACTTCAAAGGGTCCACTCCACTTTGATTTCAGCTTTTCCGGGAACAACCTTAGTCGAGAATTGAATAAGAGCACCAAATCTCCCACCTTGAATTCTTTGCCCCGAGTATATTTGTCATGAAGCTATTTCATTTTATCCTTATACAGGGATGAACTAGAGTAAACATGGAACCTAAATTCATCAAGCTCATTGAGTTGCTCCACCCGAAGATTAGCAGCTATATCCCAATCAAGATTCAACTTCTTCAAGGCTCATATGGCCTTATGTTCCAACTCCACTGGTAAATGACATGTTTTCCCAAACACCAACCGGTACGGCGATATACCAATTGGAGTCTTGTAAGCGGTCCGGTAAGCCCATAGAGCGCTATCGAATTTTTTAGACCAATCGGTCTATTGGCATTGACAGGTTTAGATAAAATTCTCTTGATCTCTATGTTAGACACTTCAACCTAGCCACTTGCTTGAGGATGATAAGGCGTAGACACTTTGTGATTGACACCATACTTGGAAAGCAAGGCATCAACAACTCTATTACAAAAATGCGATCCTCCATCACTAATAATTTCCCGAGGCGTACCAAACCTTGTGAAAATGCTCTTCTTCAGAAATGCCACCACACTCGCAACTTCATTGTCGGGCAAGGCCATGGCCTCAACCATTTTGACGCATAATCAACCTCTACAAGAATTTAAGTGTTTCCACACGAGCTTATAAAAGGGCCCATAAAATTGATACCCCATACATCAAAGATATCAACTTCAAGAATTGTGTTTAGAGGCATCTAATCTTTCTTGGAAATCCCGCCCGCTCGTTGACATTGATCACAACTTCTTACAAGATCACTTGCATTTTTGAACAAGGTCGGCCAATAAAACCCACAACTAAGGACTTTAGAAGCCGTCCTCGCCCCACCACGATGGCCTCCATAGGGAGAGGGAATGACACGCCTCCAAAATACTAAATTGTTCTTCCTATGGGACACACCTTCAAATCACACCATCCGTGCAAATCTTGAACAAGTATGGCTCATACCAATAGAAATCCAAAATATCCCGTTTGAGCTTCTTCATTTGGTTAGAAGAGAGCTCACACGGGATTATTCTGGTCACAAAGTAATTAGCAACATCGGCAAACCATGGCATATCATTCATTGACACTGAAAGGAGTTGTTCGTCGGGAAATGAATCATTGATCTCTAAACCATCACAAGGCCTTCCTTCCTCTTCCAAGCGAGACAAGTGGTCCGCCACTTGGTTCTCACTACCATTCCGGTCCATAATTTCTAGATCAAATTCTTGGAGTAGTAGCACCCATCTCATCAACCTTGCCTTGGAGTCTTTCTTTTTCATCAAGTACCTAAGGGCGGCATGATCGGTGTGCACTATGACTTTAGCCCCCATAAGATACGGCCGAAATTTTTCCATAGAAAACACAATAGCCAAAAGTTCTTTCTCGGTCATCATGTATTTCAATTGAGCGTTATTCATTATTTTGCTCGCATAGTACACCGGATGAAATATTTTGTTCACACGTTGACCCAACATCGCTCCAACCGCAAGATCGCTAGCATCACACATAAGCTCAAAGGGCAAGCTCCAATTAGGTGCGGTAATGATAGGAGTGGTGGTCAACTTATGATTGAGAAGTTCAAAGGCCTCCATGCATTTCTCATCAAACACGAACTTAGCATCTTTCTCTAGCAACTTGCAAAGAGGATTCACTACCTTCGAAAAGTCCTTGATAAACTGCCGGTAGAACCCTGCATGCCCAAGAAAACTCCTCACCCCTTGACAGAAGTAGGGGAGGAAGCCTTGAAATTACATCTATCTTGGCTTTTTCTACTTCAATCCCATGCTTTGAAATTTTATGGCCCAACACTATGCCCTCTTCAACCATGAAGTGGCACTTTTCCCAATTTAGTACAAGGTTGGTGTCTTCACACCGGGCCAAAACTCTATCCAGATTTCCCAAACACTCTTCAAATGAATCACGAACCATAATAAAATCATCCATAAAGACTTCCAAAATGTCTTCCACCATATCAGTGAAAATAGCCATCATGCATCATTGGAAAGTCGTCGGAGCATTGCATAACCCGAACAACATCCGAGAGAAAGCAAATGTGCTATATGGACAAGTAAAAGTGGTCTTCTCTTGGTCCTCTAGAGCGATTAAGATTTGATTATACCCCGAGTATCCATCCAAAAAGAAATAAAAGGAACGGCCCGCAAGACGGTCAAGCATTTGGTCAAGGAATGGCAAAGGGAAATGATCCTTGCGGGTCACCTTGTTCAGTTTTCGGTAGTCCATGCAAACCCTCCACCCGGTAATTGTCCGAGTGGGAATAAGTTCGTTGTTGTAATTTGTCACCACATTTATCCCACCCTTCTTTGGCACACATTGCACCGGAGAAGTCCATGAGCTATCGGAAATATGGTACACGACCTCGACATCTAACCACTTTATCACTTCTTTCTTCACTACCTCTTGCATTGCCTCGTTCAATCTTCTTTGATTCTCCAAGGAAGGTTTTGCATCATCCTCCAAGATAATTTTGTGCATATAGAATGTGGGGCTTATTCCCTGAATGTCGGCCAAAGTCCATCTAATTGCCCTTTCTTGCCTTTGAAGCACCGCCAAAGTGGCCTCAACCTTCATGTTAGTAAGGCAAGAAGAAAGAATAACTGGTAAAGTTGAATTAGAGCCCAAGAATTCATACCAGAGGTGTGGAGGTAGTGGCTTCAACTCCAACACCGGTAGCTCCTGAATTGATGGTTTGATTGGTGGAGTTTTCTGATTTTCAAGATCCAAAGACAATTTTCTAGGCTCATAAGAATAAGAGCCCATCCCATATAAGGCATTGACACACTCCACTCTACTTGCATCATCATTAACATCAAGATTTAATAGCACGACCTC
Organism: Nicotiana glauca; assembly: GCA_026770625.1. Lineage (NCBI taxonomy): Eukaryota > Viridiplantae > Streptophyta > Magnoliopsida > Solanales > Solanaceae > Nicotiana > Nicotiana glauca. The sequence continues at coordinate 14,002 of MU696156.1, read as the reverse complement.
AAGGGTATCCTCCACATTGATCATAGCACTGGTGTCATCCACAATTATAGCTGTGACAAGGTCTACAAATGAGCACACCTCGGTGCTATTGGGTTGCTTCATAGACTTTCACACATGAAAACATTTTTATCACCAACCCTAAAAGTGAGTTCCCCTGCTTCCATATCTACTAGAGCCTTCCCCGTAGCAAGGAAAGGTCTCCCTAATATGATTGGGACCTTATAGTCCACCTCATAATCCAATATCACAAAGTCCACTGGCAAGATAAATTTGTCCACCCGGACAAGCACATCATCCACAATACCCAACGGTCGCTTCATTGATCTATCCGCCATTTATAATCTCATGGAAGTTGGTCTAGGAGTCCCAATTCCCAATGTCTTGAAAACTGAGTAGGGCATCAAGTTGATACTCTCCCCTAGATCACATAAAGCCTTGGCAAAATCTGCACTACCAATAGTGCAAGGGATAGTGAAAGCACCGGGATCCTCCAACTTGGGAGCCATGGAATGCACTACTTGGTGGGTCATCTTGATAGTGTCACAACCCATAGAATGCTTCTTTGTGACCAAGTCTTTCTGTAACTTTGGATAGCCCGGCATTTTTTCAAGAGCCTCCACCAAAGGCACATTGATAGACAAGATCTTCATCATATCATTGAACTTTTTGAACTGATTATCATTTCTTTGCTTTGCGAGTCTTTGAGGACAATGTGGAGGTGGCCTTGGCAAGGGAGCCTTGGCTTTTGGCACAACCGACTCCGGCATGTCAATCACGTGTTCCCTAGACGGGTTTATCGCCTCTTGAGTTTCCACCTCGGTCTCATTAATGTCAATCCTCACTTCATTGTTCGCATTGTCATCAACCACATCTTCAACTACCAAGAGAGCTTCATCTTCTTGCAAATCAACATCATCATCAACCACTTGCTTTTGTTTCGAGGCATTCACATCACCGCCTCTCCCACTTCTTGTTGTAACCGCCATGGTATGATTGTTCCCAACCTTTGGGTTCACTACCTTATCACTTGGTAGAGTACCCTTCGGGCGAGTATTCAATGATTGAGAGATTTGGCCTAATTGCACCTCCAAGTTTCTAATAGAGTTATTATGGGAAGCCAACTGTGCATCCGAATCCGCATTCTTCTTCATCATTTGATCGAAAATCATTTAAATTCTCCCCATATCATTACCCAAAGAACTAGGACCTTGAGAAGGGAAAGAGGGTGGATTGTTTGGTTGTTGGTACATTGGGGGCCTTTGAAAGCCTTGCCCCTGGTTTTCTTGGTTCCCATTGTTCGATCCACATTGATTGTTATTGTTGCCCCAATTGTTATTATTAACATTCCAATTCCCTTGGTTGCCTTGATTGTTTTTCTGATTTCCCCAGTTGTTGTTATGATTGTTGTTCCCCCAATTACCACTATTTTATTGTTGATTGCCCCAATTGCCCTAGGGTTGCCACTGTTGTTGGTTGGAAGAGTTACCCCATTGGCCTTGATAGTTATTCACATATTGAACCTCTTTATTTTGCTCATCATAGCCATCATTTTGAAACCCATCACAATCATCATCAAATTGCTCAGAATTCCCTTGGTTTTGTTGCCTTCTTTGCCTTCTCTTGTTGACAAGCATATTAACACCCTCCATCGCATTCACTTGGCGAGGATTTTGGACTTGTTGCAATTTTGCCTTAGCAAATTGGTTCATAGTAGTTGGCAACTCTGCTATAGCTTGCCCATGGTCATGTAATTCCTTATGCAAATGAATAACTGTAGGGTCACCTTAAGGAATATTGGCTATACTTTGCCATGCAGAAAAAGTGTCAGCCATCTCATCAAGTACGGAACAAGCTTCATCATATGTCAACTTCATAAAATTACCTCCGGCCAATTAGTTCACTATGCATTGATTCCCCGGTAGAAAGTTTGTTGCAATATATTATCTGTCATGCATTATTGGGGCATTCCTTCACCATTATCCTATACCTCTCTCAAATCTCATGCAAAGGTTCCGTGGGCTCTTACTTGAAGGCCAATATCTCATCTCGAAGTGCTACCATGTGCCCGGGTGAGAAAACTTTAGCAATAAACTTATCCGCCAACTCATCCTAAGTTGTGATGGAATGGTTGGGGAGTCTCTCTAGCCAATACAATGCTTTCCTCCGAAGCGAGAATGGGAAAAGTCTCAACCTAAGAGCATCCTTAGACACATTCATCTGCATGCTCCCCTAACATGTATCCACGAACCCCTTGAGATGTTTGTAGGCACTTTGATCCGCAGCGCCCGTGAAATACCCACGCTGATCAAGTAAGGTCAACATCACATTAGTTATCTGAAAATTGCCCGCCCAGATTCTGCGTGGGACAATAGCACTTGCATAGCCTTGGTTCGGTAGTACCTGAGGAACCGCTCTTGGAGGTGCCGGAGGAGGGTTTGGGATATTTTCATTAGCATTGGCCTGGCGGCCTCGTCGTGGTCCAGGGGGTACAAGAGGCACCTCATCCTCTCTAATATCAAAAACCTCCTCCCCTGCAAACACATTTCCAAGAGGGTCATTAGAATTTAAAGCCATTTGTTATATGAAGTATTCACACACACAAATTAGTAACAAAGAAGGAAAGAAGAACAATACACAAAACTAACTAAATAGATAGCCAAAACTGTTAGCTCCCCGACAACGGCGCCAAAAAGTTATCGCTTCCAACTCCGCACTACTAAAAGTAGCAAGAGAGGGTCGCAATAACTTTTACACAATTTTGGGTCGGGATCGATATCCACAGAGAGCTAGAATTGGAATCGAGTATCTATCTAGTTTAGGATTGCGTATGTGCTCTTAATTGGTCTTCTTTTCATTTTTGGGTTTTCTTTATGATTCTATTTTTATCAGACTACTAATTGAAAATGCAACTAGATTAAGCTAAGAGATAAATATTGCAAGTTGTATCTAATGGTTTAAAAGGCACTAGGGTAGTGACATCCGCCTAGGTAGGAAAATGTTTGGTACTTGAAACTAAGGCATAATTGACATGATTGGGGAATATGATATAACTGTTGCACTAATTTACCTACTCTACACCTCTCCGTAGTTCAAGTGATTTTTCCCAATTGACTTTCTCAAGACCAATTGGGTATTCTAATTTGCATAAGCAACAAAGGTTCAAGTCGGGTATTACTCTCTCGAGGTTTAACCCTTTAATTTGGGCTATCAATTTCTTGAGTATGCCCCAATTCCTTGTTGGGTCAATTTCGGAGATTTAGATTCTCTTTTTCAAGAAGAACCCTAGTCAACTAAACAGAAACTAGTGTTTGCAACCACTAATTCAGAAATTAATCATGAAATTGACCCAAATAACAAATATCCATAATCAATTTAGCCCTAGATTACAAGACCCATCAATTACCCATACTAGGGTTGAGCCACAACCCTAGCAAATAGGTTTATCTATTCATATTCAAAGAATAAAAATAAGAAATAGATGAAGAGGAACACATATTAGTTAATTGCTAAACTAAATACAAAGAATCAATGATAAAAAGTAAGTGAAAATGCCCAAAATGGCTTAGAAAAGTTGCCTCACGAATGCAGCTTACGTATTACAATATTTGATACCCTAAAAATGAAAAAAGAATCGATTTATACTAAGCTAAAAAATTTGGACAAAAATGCCCCTGCGGGGTTAGTGCAGATCGCACAAAATGGACCGCAGTCTGCTATGGGGTTTTGGCTTTGAAAAATGGTTCTCTGAACTTGGGCACCGCGGACCGCACAGAACGGACTGCGGCCGCGGAGGCTTCTAGCGCGGTCCGCACAAAGTTGACTGTGGACTACGGTGGCTTAAAACTCTGAAAAGTGGTCTCTCTGAATCTTGGCACTGCGGACCGTAGAGAATGGACTGATTCCGCATTGCCATCTGTGAGGACCGCTCAAAATGGTGTGCGACTGCACTGCCTTGAAGCCTGGAAATTAGCTCTCTGAATCTCCCAGCGTGGACCGCACAAAATGGTGTGCGGCCGCACTGGGCCTGTTCTGCATGAGCTTGCCTTGTTTTTGACACTTGTGCAAGTTTCGCTCCTTTTGAGCCGATCTTTGACATTTTATCACTTTGTTGATCAAACCTGCAATAAAGCACAACTTGTGAGCCTTTTAGGACTATTTTTGTATGAATATTTGATCAAAGCATAAGCAAGAAGGATTATAAAATGCGTCAAAATCCCTATTTATCAAAAAGCGCCTAAAATCAGGCAGTCCAGCTGTACGCGCATGTATTCACGTGTATTCGCGTCATGTATTCATGAATACAGTAACGACAATCACCTTAAAAATAGGTATATCCAGCAGTCTAAGAGAAAGAAAAAATATAAATAGAATATTTCATGTCTTATTTCATGCCACAATGGTAGTATATACTATAAATACTTATTTTGCTATAAAATATAAAAGGTAACAATAGAAAATAATATTTTAAAATAATTTAGTTTATAATAATTAATAGTTTGTGTACTTTTGCTATAGGAATTTATAACCCATTCTGACCCATGAAGCCACCAAAAATAAAGGGATCTCAATCCAACTTTTCTAGAAATGTATTTAGTTGCCCCATCATTAGATTTTGTATCTAAGTTTAAAAATGAGAATCAAGGTATTTAAGTTTTAATGTAAATATGAATAATTATGTAATTGAGTTGTGGTGAAATTTACTTATTTAAAAATAACATAAAAGATATTTTTCAACTTACAAACTTTAAATACTAATTTGTTATTTAAGAAAATATATTTTGATTCTCAAAATACTAATAATATTTATTTACATAGGTGTATAAAAGGTAAAAGACTTTGTTTATGAAAGATGGACATGGTTCTAAAATGGAAGAAGTTTAAAAATAGCCAGATTTACAAGTGGTCATTCAAAAATAACCCATTTCAAAAGTAATCGAAATTTAGTCACTTTTCATGTAAAGATAAATCTGAACGAAAACACTGTTCAAAATCCAGAAAAATACTCCAGCATAATATAATGGAGTTCCAGTATAATAGTTCCATTATATTATACTGGAACTCCAGTCTAATATAATAGAGTTTCAGTATAATATATCGGTCCAGCATAATATACTAGAGTTTGGAGCACGGGTGCTCCAGTCTCCTGTATATTATACTGGAGCCTGCAAAGTGTACTGGTATTATGCTGGAAGTTCATACACAGGTACATCGATCTCTAGTATATTATGCTGGATTGGTCTCTGTTGCAGCAAAATAGTGGCTGTTTTTCATTGACTTGGTAAATGCTGGATATTTTTGAATGACCAGTCCGAAAATGGGATAGACCGTGCTATTTTTACTTCTAAAACATGGATCAAGTTGGGTGAGTTAGGTTATGACCCATTGTTTAGCCCATCTTGATCCAAGTATATTTTTAAATGAGTTAGGCAATGAATCATTTATTGACGAGAAATTTTCATAAAACACTATTTTTTAGTAGTAATTAGTCATCTATAGATACCATTTGCTATATTACGGAATATAGATACATTTTCTGTGGTTATAAGATGTATTTGATGTATTTAAGCTGTGAGCACGTAATTTTTGCCCTAAGCAAATTATTCCTAAAATCCAAACAAAATAATTTTTTTTTATTTTTACAATTTTTGATGTTTTTTGCATTTTTGAGTGAATTAGTTGCATAATAATTCATACTAAAAAATACAAAAAATATGCATATGCATTAGAATTTTTAATTTTACAATTTTAGTATTAAGTCATTTTGGAACAATTTAAGGAAAATCAAAAATAGCATCTTATTGTTTTAATCAAAAATTACTATAAAATAGCTATTAAATAAATTTTTAGAATTTAATTAGTTTTAGTTTAATTTCACAATTTAATAAAATCAGAAAATATATATAAAATTGAAAAATAAAAATAAAATACAAAAATACAAAAATAACAAATGAAAATGCAATACAAAAATATGTGAAGGAAATATAAGAAATAAAAGAACAAAATAAGAGATGGACCGACTAAAATTTTTGGGCCAATACCCTAGTTTGCTTAGCCCAAATAACGCCCAGGTCCAAACACTCCATACCCGTCTTCCCCGCCCTTAACCAAACGACCCCGTTTTGGAAAGCTGAATCACATCCCTTGATCAACTTAATCTAACGGACATGGTTTGGATTTCATTAATAAAGAAAACGAAGTCGTTTAATGTTCATCCAATCTCAGCCGTTAAAATTGGCTCATCCAACGGTTGGGGGTCAATCATTATGTTTTAATATATATCATATACCAAAAATGAAAAAATCAGAAAAACATTTCATCTTCCTCATCT